>PVJA010012308.1:0-52358 GCA_004027025.1 Myocastor coypus
AAGAAGAAGAACAAGAAGAAGAAGAAGAAGAAGAAGAAGAAGAACAAGAAGAAGAAGAAGAAGAAGAAGAGGAGGAGGAGGAGGAGGAGGAGGAGGAGGAAGAGGAGGAGGAGGAGGAGGGGGAGGAGAAAGGGCAAACCCAAAAGGTGCAACATGGCTGGTGAAGCTCACACAGCAGAAGGACAGCTGGGATGAGAAATGCTGTCTCGGGGGCTTTTGATTAAAAAGAAGAAAGAATAAAGGTCCAAGAGTTGAGTGAGACACTCTCTTATTCCTGCTCAACTCTAAGGGGACTGATTCCTGTATTATTGCCCATTTATGATTTCAGAATTCAAAAAAAGGTATAATGAAATTATATAATCTAAGATTTATCATCTCCATAATGTATAATGTGGAGCAGATTTGTGCTGTTGTACCACTGTCTCCAGAACTTTGTCATCTCACAAAACTGTAGCTCTGTGCTCCTTAAGCTACAGTTCGCTCCTTTCTTGCCATAGCCTGGGGTAACTACCGCTTCTGCTTCTATCTCCATGAGTTTGTTTTCTGTTCTTTGGCCTTTACTGGTGTCCTCTATTACTATGCTAACGTCACAAAAGGGAAACCATGTAACAAGAGGGAATCTAGCTCCTGGGTTAGAGTGGCTCTCATGTGGTCACTGCTAACTCCTTGTATCACAGGTAGTACCACTGGTTCTGGAAAAGGCATGGTATTTCTGTGTTAGCCAGGTTGAATTCAGGTTTAGATGTATCATGCTCTTCTTGTATAACCTTGTACAACTTACCTAACATTTGAGCCTCAGGTTTTCAACTGCAAAATAATTCTATTTCTTTAGCTTGCAGTATGTTTTAAATGGCCCAGTGCATGTACAAGTGCTTAGCACTACAGCAAGAGCCTAGAAATAATAACCAGAATAATGATGACTGAGTCCTACCTAGATGTTGAACACAGTGCTATACGCTGTCCCTGCAGGACCTGTGCTGCAGGGCAGCCTGCCACTGGTATTATGATTCTTGATTTTTACATAAGAAATTCAAAACAGGAGGTCAAGCACACTTGCGAAGCGACAGTGTTAGCGGCAAGAAGTTGCACAATTAACAAAGTCACGGTCAGCTTGCCTCCCTAGCCCTGGTTGTGAACCACCACCATGGAACTCAAAATCTTCCATAAATGACAGCTTCCTGCCCCTTTCCATTTAAGCATCGTTCTCTGCTTCTTTTCCTCCTTGCATACCAACTCCTCCAACCTGACCCAGACAATGGCCTGTCTGATGTACGCTGCCCTCCCTGAAGAAGACTCTCTTGGAGGTCCCAAGACAAGAGCTATGTTCTATATGGGTCTGCCTGGACCCACCCTCTATTGTCATAGCTGTATAAAGCCTGCTAAGAGCTACATTCAGCGACACAATGTTCCAGTCTAGGCAAAAATTCTAAAGTCTGGCCTACCACTGTCTGCAGTAGATAGGGTGGTTAGTGTGCTAAAAGTCCTAAACCAAAGTTAGAGCTAAAAATAAAACAAACTTAGCTCTGAGGCTCCCGGAAGGAAAGGAATCATTTTTATTTCTTTGCCAGTATTTGTGGATGGACAAAAATTAAAAAAAAAAAAATGCAACCAAATTTAGCCAATTGTGCACTGCCTGCTGTTTCATAAACCCTGAATAAGGATTTGAGGTGGCCAGGGTGGGCTCCAACTCTAAAAGCCTCAGGGTCTTTCCACTTCAGCCTGGGCAGGTCACATACTGGTTCTCCACATCAGGAGCTTGATGCTCTAATTCTGGATCACTCCAGCACTTAGTCTTATAGACTTAGGGAGTAGGGAGGGCCTAGAAATTTTTCCCTGAAAAGTCAGTGAGGGCTCCAAGGTTCGTGAGGTACATTTTTCATGTGCCTGCTATAAATATAGCCTGTAAACAGGAAAATATAGCCTGTAAACAGGAAAATGAATGGAATTCTGTGTTCTGTTCTCCTGTGAGAAGAACAGGGAATGCTGGGCAAGTGAGCAGGGGCCATGGGGCACTCCTGCCACCTGCTGCTATATCACCCTGGGTGCCCAGGTAGAAATCTCCAGCTGCAGTTCAAGCGGATGAATAGGATTCCATGGAACTAACAGAATGAGAGAAATTAAGAGGCCATTAAACAGGACATGGGCTAGGTCAACCACAAGATAAAGCCTACCCAGGGGTCCCCTCTCTCTTTAAGATCATCAAGGTCAAAACCTCACTGACTGCTGAGTTGCAAAGTCCTGTTTGCTCTTCAGTTTAAACTGTGAAGCTGAAGCTGGAGACCTTCCTGATATACATGGGTAAAGTATAATTAGAAGTTTTTGTTACTTTGTTGGATTCACCCATTTACCCACCCATTCTACCATCCATCCAATTATCATCCATCCATCCATTCAACTTTCTATCCCTCTATTCATTTATCCATCCATCTGGCTGCGATCTGTCCATCCATTCATCTCTCCATCCACCTTCCTCTATGCTTACTTAGATATCTTTCCAATCACAATTAAGCCATCCATCCTTCCATTTTTCTTTCCACTCCTGCTGAAGTAAAAACATACAAAGATGGATAAAAGGCATCCTTTTCTTTGAGAATGTCGTATGCTGGTAGAGGACGTAGATGTGAAAAAACCAAAACTGATCCATGATCTTGCAAACAAAGGTGTTGTAGGGTTGCAAACCAGAGGCAGCTATCCTGTTCCAAAGAAAGGAAGTTTGAATTTAGTTTTGGAAGATGAGTAGACTCTTCAGGAGACATGGACAGTGAACTCCAGAACAAAGGATGTGCCTTCCCAGGGACAGCCACGTGCCTGAGGAGCAGGATGTGTCACTAGAGCTTAGAGGTAACTTGAGAGCAAAAGTGATGAAACTGACCAAGGAGAGAGAGGCTGTATCAGACAAGGCCTTGTGGATCCCCAGGAAAGATTTAGGCTTGGTATTTTACAGAGTGCAATATGGAAAGAGTCTGAGCAAGGCAGTGATCATCTGGTTTGAATTTTAGAAAGTTCTCTGCAGTAACAATAGATCTGGTTTGGAAAAAGGTGAAATTAGAAGCAAAAAGGACCAGGTGAGAGGCTCCTGAGTAACAAGTGTGGCTCGGTGAGGACTTAGCTGAGGTCACCAGTGGTAATGGAGTGCACTAGATAGATGTGAAGTACAATAAACAAGGTTCTAGGACTGAATGGATGAGAGAGCTGAGGGAATTGCTGGAATAGGTGTGGTAAAAATATCCTGCAGGCTCAGCTTGGTTAACCAATCATTTGAGGTAACCACCCATCAATGAAAGAAACGGAGAAAGGAGAAACACTATGCAGAAGTTGAAGTGCTGGATTTAGAACTTTTCTACCATCAACTTCCCTCCAGCAGGCTAAAAATTTGAGTGAAGCGCTGTACAAAGCACTCGGCATGCTCACTGGTTCACCATAGAAAGGGAGCTAGTATTCTTAGTATTCCATGTGTTGTGCTTTGTGTCTAGAGGTTCGTGATTCGTTCATGATCCAGCACTGGGATTATGAATGTGAGTGTTTCTGGGATTATCAGGTGAGCGTTACACCCACCCTAGGGCAGGTAGCCTGAATGCAGGATAAGGAAGGCAGCGAGGCTTGCTCTTTACTGCTGCCACTCCTCCCTTTATGCTCTTGCTGTTTTCCTGTTTTCTGACCCCATGAACTGCTGCCTTCTCCCATGTCCTACCGTACCTTGGAGCCAGCCAAATATGGACTGAAACCTCCACTAACTCTGAGCTAAATAAACCTTTCCTTCTTTAATTTTGCCCCAGTAACAAGAGAAAAGTAATTGAGACACTGTAAAAGGACATAGAGATCTAAAAAGGTTCAGGTCTTTGCCCAAAGTCAAATGCCACCAACATGATGGTTATGGGCAGCAAAGCCGGGTACAGAGGTACTTAATTCTTTCCATGATCCTGGTTGCAAAGTGAATTGGATGAGAGAACTGAATCAGATTTCCCCATAAGGTCAACACTGAACCTACCCATTGCATTTGGTTCCGTTCTTGTCTAATTAGGTTTGCAACTAGAATCATGGAAAAGAGTTAAGTTTGTGAGCCAATGTAGCATGGTTCCTGTGTTTCTAATGATTATGTATAATGATATTTCAATTAGCCGTTTAATGTAAATTGACATGATTTCTCATCTTATATGTAGGTGTCATCACCCATTAATTTTTTAGGGTTCCTCAGAGTAGGAACTACATTTAACACATTCCTATGTCTCCACAGCAGCCAACACAAGGCCAGGCTCACAAGGCTCCTCCCAGAAGGTGGATTTCATGAATAAACATAAAGGCAGGAATGGCCAACACAGACAGCTTAGAATCAGTGACCTCCCCAAGCCAGGTGAGTGAGCCATCAGCATGGAAGGTATAAGTCCCCAAGAGGCAGGCTTCTTGGTCCTGCTTTGCAGGGTAAGCTAGGAGGATGGAGGCACACTTCTTGTCCTTATTAGCAAATGCACACTGTTGGGTCCTCTAGGGCCACACACAAGAAACCAAGTCCTTTCCTTTTCACACGGGGGTGTAGCATATCTAACTGCTCAGCGAGTACAAGTGCCTGTGGGAGGGAAAAAGTCAAAGTTTATAAGCTGCAAAGGTCACCAGGACCCCATTCTTTAATAATGAACTCAATTCTCTCCCCTCCTCCAGAGGGATTCTTAGCCAGCCTGGATTGCTTCTCTTTTCCCTGGTTCTTCTAGAAATGCTCGCCTGTATCTACCCAGCAAGAGTCAAAATGGGTTTGTTATTCAGGTCAGGAGCTTTGCACCATCTCTAAGGGAGAGACAGAGAGGATTCTGATCAGGAAACCCCAGGGAAAATAGCAAGCTCTAGGGCACAAGCAGAACCAAACCAAAGAGGTCTCAAACTCGAGCTCAGAGTTGGTAGCAGCATCCAGGAAGCTGCACAAATGTCACTGTAAATCAGGAGCAAAAATCTTAATGGCAACTCTGAACCAATCCTGAATTTATTTCCAGTTTAGAAACAAGATGACCTGAGGTTTTGCTTTCATGTTATTCAGCATGTTCTCAATGACATTTAGATTGGTTAACGTCAGTCTCAAAAATTGGTATTTTATGTTTGCAACTTTCAAATGTCCTAATAGCAATTAAAAACCTTTATTTTTGACATTTCTAAGGGGAAAAAAACTTTTTTTGCCGCAGTCTAAATAAAATTTTTGCCCCTAAGCAGTTCTTTCTTTATTGAAGTTGTTATGAGAGCCCTTTAAAAATAACTTAAGCTATTTTAGGAACATAGCTATTATGTAATAGCAAAACATGTATGTCACAGGATACCTGAGCAGGCTGAATGGCTTAACATCGAGAAAGGGCTTTTCAGTGCTTCTCGAGGGCTCAATGAATGGTAGCTGTTGTAGCTACCTTTATTTTCAATATCTTCAACCCTAGGTGCCCAAGATATCAGAACTTCAGTTTTATTTCTCCTCTACTGGTGACTGCATTGGTCAGCAAAGCAGAAACAAATGGACCCCACAATGTCAGTAGTTAACACGATTAACACTGAGTGACCTCACACAATGGCTCTGTATGACGCTGCCCTGCCGAGAGCTAGAGTGCTCTGCAAATGCTACGTTGGGGGAGAACTGAGGAGATGCACACCAGCTCTGCATTCCTCTGGCCCAGGCATGATAGATGTCTCTTCTGTTCTCAGCCTATTGGCAAGAACTGGTCAGACAGTACAAGCTTAATGACAAAGGAAGCTGAGAAGTCTGTACAGACTCTAGGATAGTAAGGACTAGGAACATACCTGCCCACAGGGTTTATCCCTCGAGGCAGCAAGATGTCATTTTGTCCTTGCTCTTTCTTCTAAGAGCTGCTGTGTTAGGTGTTACAAATGTACCTGTCTCCCCTCACACTTGAAACAGCTCTTAAAATAGACACTGCAATAGTCATAACTTAAATAAGGAAACTGAGGCAAAGAGTGGTTATGTGATTTATTCTGAGTCACACAGCTTGAAAGTAAGGCCTAGACGGAGGTCTCTTGAAAACAAACCAGTGGTTTTAATTCTCTACCATTCTGCTCTTTCAAATTGTTGGTGCCTGACTGACCACCCAAATAGACAAAGAGAAGGGAGGTCATTAGAAGCGAGCATTGGTCTATGTTACATCTGGCAGCACTGAGTCCCACCAGTCCTGTTCCTGTCTGCCCCTACTGAGCAGGACTTGTTTACCTGTTTACTGCCCCTTCCCATCTGCTTTTGGCCCTGTATCATGGCCTGAGGGCAAGGGCAACACTGAGTCATCTACTAAGAGCATTTACGCTTCTTTTCAGCTCTAACAGGTCTGGGTGTGTCTGTTTCAGACTTCCTCAAGTGTGTGCTCAGCCTCTGTATCCCATAGCTGTTGGTTCTAGGTGGCCCACATAGGCTTTCTGGGCACCTCACCTTATGGAGGCTAGCACAGGACCTGCTTAAGGCACAAAGCCTCAGAATTTCCTACACCTCATATTGGAGCAGTTTGGCTCCAATTACATGGCTGTTAGGGAATCACACAGTATATCGATTGCCTGAGATTGCTTTGCCTCCGCCCCCTGCCCCAGCTGGTGCCTTATGCCTAAATACCACTGCACAGAGAAGACTCTGACTTCAGGAAGAGGAGCTGGACGGGGAACAGGAGGACAGAAGTTCTCTCCACTCCATGCAGCTGTAGTGGAAAACTGCACAGAGTGAGCCAAAAGGCACTGAAAATTTGTGGCTCCAGGGCTGGTGACCTATAAGGCTTAATTCATTTTGGCTGGAAAAAATGCAAGGGAACCCCAGAGGTTACAGCCAAAATGCTACTTCAAGTAGGACCCAAGTCAAAAACATAGGCCTCTGAGGATTCCCTAAATGGTTGGATGTGGAACTACTTACTACACAGAAGGATAAGTCTCTAAAAAAAACACGTCAAGGGCAGGGGAAAGCCCACCCGGGCATGCACAGGAATGCATGCCCCCACACACGGCAGGCACAAGGACAAGTACCTTCAGAGCCATGTAGAGCCTCAGAGCTGGCCAAATGTACTCCAGGCAGTCAGACCACTTGACAATTCCAAAGCTCAGATGCCCAGAGTATTATCTTTTTAAAAATTTATTTATTTATTTATTTAAAAGAGACTAAAAATAACAGATAAAACATTAGAAGCAACACAAAATTTCAAAGAAACAAGATGGTAGGAATTCAACAATGGTCGTTATGTTGCACATCGCTGTCTTCAAAGTAGTTGATCAGATTACCAGACATAAGCATGTAATATTGGTCAAAATAAAAAATTTAACCACAAATTCTCCCTTCAGAAAACCAATAGAGAGCTGAGGAGATAGCTCTGTGGTCAAGTGCCTGCTTGGCAAGTGCAAGGTCGTGAGTTCGAACCATAGTTTTGCCAAAAAAAAAAAAAAAAAAAAAAAGAAAGAAAGAAAGAAAGAAAACCAATAGATATTGGTAGCAGAATTATCCAAGCTATTCTGTGTATATAGGTATCCTATATACATACATCTTAATTATCCTTTGTCTGTCTGTCTCCCTCTCTTTCCTTTCTCTCATCCCAATTGTTCTTTTTTATTTTTAAAAAATTTATTAATTTTAGTGAGAAATAAATAATAATGAGACAATTTCAAAACAGGTTAGTAGAATAGTTTCAATCATTAATACAATGCATATTGTCTTCGTAGCAGTTGTTCACAGTACAAGATGTAGACATGACAACTTTTTTTTTTTCTGATTTCTTAAAGTGTTTAATAGAGACACTGGTAAAGCATACTCTGTGAGATGTTAATTCAGTAGAGGGACAGATGACTCTCAGAGGTAAGTTCATTACTCAGTCAGCTCTAGATAGTAAAAAGTTACAAAAGATAGTTTTTGCTCTAGATAACTTTTGATACTGTAACAAAAATTGTTTGCTCAATTAAAACTGGGAGAAAACCAGGGAGAAAAAAACAAGAGATCAAAAATCGCCACCTTGGCCTGGCAGGATGGCTCAGTGGTCTAAAGTGCCTGCTTAGGAAAGCTTAGGCGGCTTTAGGGACCACGGTTCCATGACAACTTTTTAAAACACTATTAGTACAAATATTTCTTCTCTCACTGAACTAAGAGAAAGTAGCTGTATATATAGTCCAATAGTCCATAATAATAGTGGGTTATCAGCAGAATTGGTAGTGTCGGTAGCTGTTGACTTCAGCCTTTTACAATTCAGCATATTAATATGGCTTTACTTTTTATACTTCCTAGTTAAACTTTTCTACTGGATAGTTAAAACCAAGCTGAAGCAAGACCTATATAACAAAAAATGTTACATGCATGGCTTTCATATTCTTTGAGAAGGAGTAAACTGATGTGGTATTTTTATACAATGTAGTATTACTCTGCTATAAAGAACAATGAACTCTAAGCCTTCATATATAAGTGAATGCAACTTGAAGATACACCAATTGTTCTTTCTTTTTGAACAGTTTCTTTCCTTTTTACCATATCTATTGTACCTTTCAGATTTTATTTACTGTCAGGTTCTTACACTAGGGAGACAACATGATGTTCCTTCACATCTAATAATGACATCAACATGACAGGCATCACCCCAAACCCCTGAATCAGGCCTGGATCCCTTTTGAGATCTTCCTATCTTTCAGCTTCTCCTGAGTCAGGGCTTTTGCACATGCTGGTCCCATCTCTGGGAATGTGCTTCACCCTGCTCCTAGGATGGCAGCTATAGAAGACTGAGAAAATAGTTCAACTGTGGAAATAATATGAAACTGAAGAAGACAGGATTTGCTAATGGACTGGAAGTCAGATGAGACATATAATGCTGAGGGCTTGGCCAGGGCATTAATTTTTTTTTAATATTTAGTACAGGGTCTACAGGGTCTCACTACACAAACTGGACTCATAGTGATCTTCCTGGTTTCAGCCTCCCAAGCCCTGGGATTACAGGCGTGCACCACCATGCCCAGTCTCAATCTCCATCTCAATGTGCTCTGGGAGTATGGCTGTCACAGCATGCCAGAGATTGAACCCTTGCTGTTGTATCTGCCTAAGGAGGTGCTTTAGTCCAGTAAGCTATCCCACTGACCCCAAATTTTCGAAACTTGTATGACTCAAGATGAGAGGTGACTGGAGTTAGAGCACAGCTGGAGGACAGTGAACAGACTTGGATCAAATTAAATTGTAGATGTGCAGGGACAATGGAAGATACAGAACTGGGTTTTAGTGATAAGACCATGGTAAAGGTATAGGTGGCATTTCATGCCATGAATGTGACTATAGCCATCACAACCAGATGACAAAGAAAACAGTTACTAGTGTGGTAAGAAAATTAACAGACAGTGGAGTTGTGGAAACCAGATGAAGAAAGGGTTCCAAAGGCATGAGGAACTTAGGAAGGGGGTGGGGTTGTCAGCTGCTGCTGAAAAGACAAAGATGAGGATGACATTATGCTTAACAATATGGGCTTACTGGTGACCCTGTAAAGGGCTGCTTGGTGCAGAGATAGCATGAGATACTAGCTGGCATGTTTCAAGGAAGAGCAGTTGAAGGAAATAATGAAAACAGGACCTGGGATACAGCTCAGAGGCATGGCGCCTGCATGGTGAGCACAAGGTCCTGTGTTTGATTCCTGGCTGGTCAAACATATTGCCACTACATGTCTCTTCTTGGATATAGGTAGGAAAATAAAATGGAAAAAAAAAATAAAAGCAGTAATTTGAGATACTATCCTGTAAAGAGGGCCCAACAGTGGATTGATGGTGAAGAGGGTATATGTGGTGAAGGAAACTGCATGGCTTTCACATTCTTTGAGATGGAGTAAACCCAGGTGTTGCAATGCAAATGAGAAAGATCCCAGAGAAAGGGTAAATTGATGATGTAGAAATGAGGGCACCATTTTTGGAATGAGGCTTCTGGGCATGAGGGATACTTATGCATAAGCAGTGGCAATGGCCTTAACAGGACAAAGAAAGGGGCATTTGTGGCTGCAGCAAGGGGGTAAAAATTAGGAGAGAGTTTATGGCAGATGGAGTTGAGGGAGACTGTGGAAGTCTCCCAGCCACTTTGGTTTTCACACTGAAAAGAGGAAGCTCAATCAGGAGCAGAGGTAGAGGAAGGAGAAGGAAGAAAAGATGAGAAACAGCTGTCTAGGAAGGGCTGGAGTATAGCCAGCGGCAGCCAGTGCCCACTGCAGGTGAGCAGTGATTCTTACTGGCATGTGAGTTACAATACGTGTGCTGCTTTAGCCACGGTCAAGTTCCTTGAGTGGTGGGTGCAAGCCACAGCAGGTAAAATTCAGCCAAGGGCAGAGTTTTTCCAGGTAACTATCATGGGAGACAAAAAGGGTAAGGGAGTTGGAAGAATGTGCTCCTAGTAATTATAGGTCATGAAACCTTTGCTGAGTAACAAGTGAAAGAAGGTTTTTGGATCATTGAGAGATTAGAGGGTCATTAGGGTCACAGTGACAAGAAAACATTCTGTAAAGTATAGGTCTAAGAACTCTGAAACATAGCATAAGGTGGGGGCTTAATGAAGCTGTGCTATATGATCCTAGCTCCCGGGAGCTGTGTGACTTTGTGTATCCAAGATACCCCTCTGAGCCTTGATTTCTTTCATCAGCAGAATGAGTGAGTTGTATAACATGGTTCCTAAAATCACCTATGCTGCTATCCTTAACTTTGAGATGTGGCTAGGGTACATACTGTACTTGGATTCTAAGTCCAGCTCTCAATAAACCAAGAGGTAGGATTTAACCTACCTTTTGGTTTTTTCACATGAGAAATGGGAATTATGATGCTTTGCACATCCACTCAGATAAGTGGCAGGAGAAGGGGGGTTCTTTTCTATGTTGGCCATTGCAACACAAAGTGTAAAAACACATTCTAGCAACCACTAGGTGTTCAATAGACACCTGCTGATCAATTAAATAGATGAATGAAGGTATGAATGAATGCATGCATGAACATGTTTATGTGTATTTCCTGGAATTACTGAAGAACAAATGTGAATGAAATTGGTAAACTGTAAAAAAATAGACAATGCTCTAAGTCAAGCCATAAAGCCCAAGCACCCATGTGCTGGTAATTTCATTTCTCACTGTGAAAAACAGTGTTTCATTATGAATCTTCAAGGCTTTGCAGTCAAGTGCCCTGAGGGTCACAATCCCAAGAAAACAGACAGCCCTATCATGTGCTTGCGGGAGTATCCTGACAGCCAGAGCAGGGGCAGTGCCATCTCTTTTTATGGAATGAGGGGAAGTTGGCAGTCATTTCAAAACAGACTGAAGGCAGAGTCAGTTTGAAAGTCCCTAGGTCATCAAAGGGAGGTTTTCCATATCATCTGAGTGGTAGGTGCTGAAAGGAAAAGGCGGGAGACCCCCAGCAGCTTTGCGTTTTCCGTGCCGCCTGCACATACATATGGAAGAGCTGTGTTCAGTGTTAGGCTGGGGCCAGGAAGGGAACTGAGAATTCCCTGGCATGTAGCATTGCTCTGTAAAAACACACAACATTGAGCCATTAAGCATTCCATGAGCGCCATAGAGTTAATGTCCAGGAATTTGTACTAGAAATTGAAAGTCAAATTTCAGGTGGCTATAAGGAATTTTATCCTACTTAAAATCCTCAAAATAATAAAACAAAGCTGATTCTAAACAGACTGGTGTGAGGCTATCTGCATCCTCTCTGGGTTATTCTAGGCCCTTCATTAGAGTTTCCAACCCTTGAACCCACATAGGTAGGCAACTGACAGATGTAAATTGAAAGAGAAATACTCTAGCAGGGAGATGTCAGGGGGTCAGGTGCAACTCAGCACAAATTTTCTGGAAGTGTACTGTTTAAAATGATCCTGTTTGAACCCACTGGCCTTTCCTTTTTGTTCTAAGTGAGTTCAAAGTGAAAAAGGAAAAAAAAAAAAAGATTCAAACATTCCTAACTTGTGAGTGAGTGAGTGAATTTCTTTTTCCTTTTTGTTCTAAACACTCATACTTGGCGTGATCTGTTAATGATGGTGTGCTTCTCTATGTTTAGGCATTGAGATAGATAAATATCTACATATCCAGCAACACAAGAAAGATCCTTCAATAAGCCTTCTTAGGCACAGGCCAAAGAATGTAGCATAATTATCTGTGACCAATTCTCTTCTATAACTAATTAGAATTTTACTTTCCTATAGCATTTCCTTTTTTGGTTCAAGTTCAAGATTAAAAAAAAAAAAAAAAACTCCTAGAAAAGGAAAATACTTGGATATTATTAGAACTATAGGACAGAAGGACACTGGGGAAAGAGATACTTTTTAGATTGCATTATTACTTTGATGTCATTGAATCTTCCGTTGAATCTTCCTGAACTGATATCCTCCCCCCTCCTCTGCTTTTCCAGCATGTGAAGGATTTCTCAACTCTCTGGCTCTTGCATTTGAACTGAAGTCTGCAGAATAGCTTAAGATCCCCCACTCACCTCCCTCACCCCCACCTCAGGCGAGCATTTCCACATCGCGACCGCAGTTTCGAGATCCCATCCAAACTTGTTGGCGTCTCAAACTGAATCCCAGATGTTCACTTAGCAAGAAATAAATGAATGGTCCAAGCTGTGGACTGAACCAGTGATCCTCCCAAATAGATTCCAGGTGTGCTGCCCTCTAGACCACTGTACCTCCCTCTCTGTTTTACACACACACACACACACACACACACACACACACACAACACACACACACACGGCATCATCTCCCTATGTAAAACTAATGTAGAATGGGCAGAGTTGCATTCTAGCTGCACAACTGACCAACATCTTTTTAGCTCTGGACAGAGTAAAAAAAGCTCCAAGTGCACATTCTTTTGCCATTAACTATCAAAATCATAGCACATTTGGTGTTCAACATCATCTTAGGCCCAGAAGGGCTTAGCATTGTTAGCCTGTGTGAACTGGCAGCATTTTTCACTGTCAAACTTAGCTATTGCCTGTGTTTTCTATGTGTAATGGTCTAAACGTCTGGGTCCCCCAAATTTACATGATGAAATCCTAACTCCCAAGGGTGACATTATTAGGAGTGAGGGCTTTGGGAGATTAAGTAGGCCATGAGGGTGGAGTGCTCAGGAAAGAGATTAGCACCCTTATAAAGAAGAAAAGTCGACAGAAACTTTTGTCTGCTATGCCAGGTGAAGACAATGCCGGAAGTCACCACACCATGGATAAGTTAGAAAACAGGCCTTTGTCATATACCAAACCTGCTAGTATCTGATAGTAGGTATTACAGCCTTTTGAACTGTGGGTAGTAAAATTACTGTTATTTGTAAGCCTCCTGGCCTATGACATTCTGTTACAGGAGTCTAAATGAATAAAGGCACTGTACAAAATGTAAATTCATCGAGTACCTCCTCTTTGCCTAGCCAGGGGCAAACGACACATGGAAGAAAAGAGAGAAAAGACAAAAATCTGGCTTCAAAGAATGCACAGTCCAGTTGAAATACCAAGATTCCAGTCACACAATCATGTCTTCACAAACGCAGCGCCTGCCGAATCTCTGTTGTGCATTGTGCTGAGACACAAGACCAACTGTGGGAGAGGAAGATAAGCCCATCAGTGCCATATGCATGGTACATGGTAATAAAAAAGGAGAAGAAGAAAGGCATGGGGCACAGAGCATCACCAAGGAGGCAATATGTGATTAATCTCTTGAAGAAAAAGGAGAAAGGAGCCAAGGCATGAAAATGGAGAAAGAACAGAGACTAAATGCAAGGTCAGAAGCAACAAGGTGGAATGGTCCAGAAACTACTCCGACATG
Organism: Myocastor coypus; assembly: GCA_004027025.1. Classification (NCBI taxonomy): domain Eukaryota; kingdom Metazoa; phylum Chordata; class Mammalia; order Rodentia; family Myocastoridae; genus Myocastor; species Myocastor coypus. Next base: position 13,760 of record PVJA010012308.1, read on the forward strand.
AGGGAGAAGGATGCTTCCGGGCTGCGTGGCAAGAAGCTTACTGGCGCTCGTCTTGTGAAGCACAGGATATTTGTGATTCTAGCCTGTAAGATCCACAAATGTGAAGGGATTATAAGCTGGAGGACCAGGTGAGGAGCACAGCCTGGAAGCAATGAGAAAGGCAGGAGCCACTGAACACAGGCAGGAGGCAAGTCTCAGAGGCCAAGTAAAGAGGATAGGGTTAGGTGTCCTATGCTCAGTGATGGGCCCTGTGGACAAAGCTATGACAGATGGCTTCCCACAAAAGTGCACAGACAGTAAAGGGCCTACCATGTCCCAAGTACAAGTTGAATGTGGAATGAATACCTGACAGGTAGGGAAGGAAGCTTCCAGAAGATCGCTGCCCTCCAAATGTAGCTGTCACATTTTTAAAGGGCAAATATATACATGTTTTTTATTTGATCCATATTTCTTTCTTTTCTTTTTCTGTTTTTTTTTTTTTTTTTTTTTTTCAGAACCAGAGATTGAACTCAGGTCCTTGTGCTTGACAGGCAAGCGCTTATTCTACTGAGCTATCTCCCCAGCCCTGATCCGTATTTCTTATGTTTGTACAACAAGGCACAATTTTCCCAGGGTCAACATTACTTGAAGGGTTAAACAAAAAGAATAGACCCTGACATCAAATTAAAGAAAATGATAGCAGCCTTAGTGCCAAAAGCCATGAATAGAGTATAGTGAATGCTGGCTGGCATTTGGGTACACTGTGCTGTTTTTTGTTTTTATTTTATATTTAATATATGGTCTACAGGGTCTTATTACATAGATCAGACCTGTAGTGAATGACCTGTTTTCAGCCTCCCAAGTGCTAGGCTTGCAAGTGTATGGCACTCTGCCCAGGCTCAATCACCGTCTCAGTGCGCTCTGGGTGTGGGGCCAGCATGGCACACCAGGGATCAAACCCTGGTCACTGCATTTGCCTAGGCAGGGCTTTTTAATTTGCTGAGTTATCTGGCTGGCCCTACTATGTGGTTTAACAGCTGGTTGCTGACATTTCCTGAGAAAGATTGGCATGAAGAAAATCAAATGGTAGGAAGAAAATTCTTGGACAGTGGTGTGCTAGATGTGTGTGCAAGCTGTGACAGTAAAGCAGGACTGTCCACTTGAATGACCTCAGAGCACTGCTAAGTAAATTAGCAAAGGGCCCTTTCTGGTATATCTAGGTGAGTGATGGAGGCACAGCTTTGAATGTCGTATCTGTATCCTGGTCTCTTCTTTTGTAACACTCTTCCCCTGCTCTGCTTTCTGGGCATTACAAAGTGACTGACTCTGCTCTGCTCTGCCTTTCCACTTGATCTTTATGTCTTAGAGTCAGCCAACCATGGACTCCACCCAGCAGCCATGAGCCAATCAGACATCTCCTCTTTTAAATTGTGTATACTGGATACTTTGTCTATTTAAAAAGTGACTAATAGGGGAGCAATGAGAAACAGGAGTTGATGGGGGTCAAAGATGATGGGGATCATTGTGTGAATCAGGATGTGAGTCAAAGGGGCCCAGAACAAGGAGTAGATGAAAGAAGCAGGAGGACACAGACTCTGTGGCACCCTGAATGAAGACAATCAGGAGACACAATGTGTGGTAGGTTGATTCATTGTTTGCAATCCTTCCCAGCTATAGAATTGTGTACCCAAGGCTTTGGCTGTGGGTCTTTGCAGTGCTTCCCACTAATTTGGGTGGTGTCTATTTCCTTCCCTTAGAGATGTTAGGCTTCGTTATGTAACTTGATTTGGTCAATAGAAGATCTGAGGATGTGATATGAGCAGAAGCATTAAATGTGCTGGCGTGACTTGGCTTCATCTCCTCTCTTCTTCTACTTGCCATGAGAAAAATATGTCTTGAAGGGTCATGAATCCAAGGGGGAGAAGTCACAAGAAAGACTCTGGACCCAATCCACAGCTTGAATTTAGGCCCACCTGATCCCAGCTAAGACCAGCTGAAATCAGCCAAATCCAGCCAACTATTGACCCAAATGTGAATAAAGAAAACATTTTTGTAAGCCACTGAGATTTAGAGATTGCTTGGCCACAGGAAAACTGATCAAACTAATAGAAGTGAGAAATTAGGGGCATCAGTAGTGTCATAGCTGGTCTCCCTGCTTCTGCTCTTACCCCCTACAATCTTGATTCCACTAACTGCTAGAAGGACCATTCCTAAGCCAGGTCTGTCAAGTCATTCCCTTGCTCAAAATCCTCTGAAGCTCCCAGCTCACTCAGGGTGAGAATGAATGTCCTTACAATGCACCACACATCCCTACGTGGCCTATCCATCTCCTCAGCCTGACAGCTCTCAAAGTTTACCTCACACACTCTTCTACTTTTTCACACTGCTTCAGCCCCAGCATACTGCTTCTCCTGGAATGCATTCTCCTTTAGATCTCTCCTTCCATAGATTTCCTCTTTCTAGAAATACATCCTGAAACACTCCAGAAGCTGATATCATCATCTTTTTCAGAACTTTCTTAAAGTATTTCTTTCTCTAGGGAATCATCTATGAATATCATATTTAAACTATAGCCTCACTGCTACACTCTCCAAAACACACTCCTGCTTTATGTGTAATTTTTAAAGAAAATACAAAAAATAAAAAAAGAAACCCTCCAAAACCATAAGAAACCATACTGAATTTTACTAAACAAAATGATAGGAATTCGGAGGCTATTGATTTGAGCCTTTTACATCTCAGCATATTAATATGGTTTTCTTTTTATACCTCATGGTTAGACTTTTCTACTGGATGGTTAAGATCAAGATGAAGCAAGACATATATAACAAAAAATGTAACTTTTGTATCTGACACGGTCAGTCAAATCCCCTCAGAATTTACCCTGAAACCATATTGTCAGTAGTACTGATAATCCACTGCTATTAGGGACTGCTGGACTATATATGCAGCTACTTTCTCTTTGTTCAACGAGAAGAAAGACTTGTACTAATAGTGCTTAGACAAGATATGTCTGCCTCTTGTACTCTGAACAACTACCATGAAGACACCAATATGCAATGTATTCATTGTTGTATCTCACCTATTAACCTGTTGCGAAACTATCTCATTGCTATTTCTTTCTCATTAATATTAATTAAAAATGATAGGAATTCAACAGTGGTTGTTATATTGCATATTGTTGTCTTCAAATTAGTTGTTCAGATTACTGTAGAAATTTGCCATCAAAGTATTGATCTGATATATATATATATATATGTGTATATATATATATATATATATATATATATATATATATATATTTCACAAAGTTATTTTGTTCACTGCATGTCTTCTCTCAGTTGAATAGAAGGCCCATGTAAGGTCTAGTCTGACTGTCTTCACATTGAGGGGAGTGCCTGGCCTATGGCATGGTATTTATTTATCAATTTGAACCAAAGATGTATAAAGGTTTTCATCTTGGAATAATGACATAACAGGAAGTAGTAGTAAAGATGAAGAATACAGAAGGCATCATCTACTTGCTAATGAGAGCAAAGACTTTAAAATTAACTCCTCAAGCTTGAGTCTTAACTCTTCAGTAGGAATATTACAAATGACCTCTCTCCCAAGGAACTTACTGATGTAATGTGAAGGGTCTGGTGTAAAGTAAGTACTCAGTCCCTGGTACCAAGTAAGACAGTGGGTGCCCACCCACCAAGGGGACACTGCTGCCAGGGCAGAGCAGCAGGCAGTAGACATCCTGGGAGTGGTCACAGGGAAGCATTCTGGGAGGCCACGGTTATAAATGGCTTCCATGAGGCCCTAAAGGAGAGACGGGTGTGGAAACAGAAGACAGTCCAGAAACCTCAGGGAAGAAGTAAGAACAACTGAGGTTTGTCTGAGAGATTGGAAGGAAGCCAAAGTTGCCAAAGGAGACCTCTGGAGAGTCACAATAAAGTCTGACAGGGAAGGCAGGGCCAATTACTGTGTGTGGATGGGGAAGAGGCAGAGACTGGGGGGAGAGGTCAGATAGGGCTATGCATGGGTAGGATCTTTACACCAGTATTCAAGGGTGGGCATCACCCCCTTGTTCAACAGGAAATCCCAAGCTGTCAGAAAGCAGCGGGATGAATGACTCGTGCTACACTGGAGAGAGGCCAGCATGATATCCCACAGGCTTGCCCACTGTGGACATGCTTATCTCCATCTCCTGAAAGCTACTTGTGTGCATGAGGTCCCCTGTCAGATGGATGGCCCCTCTTGCCTGCTTCACTCCTTTTCACCTGACATTTCATGAGCTACTGATTGCTGGGAGCTGCTTTCACTCTTCGCGTGTCTCCACACCACGCCTTTGTCTTATGTCCACTGCCGCTCTCCCACTTCAGGCTATGGGCCTCTCTCTGCACTGCTGAAGTGGGATTTTACAGGCTTCCTTACCTTCAGTCTCAGCTCCTGACCTGCTTAAGGCCCTTTTTAAGTCCATCCTCTTACTTGCAGGTTAAGCAGTCTCCCTATCCTACAAGCCTAAAGATGTTATTTCCTTATAGAAAATTTTTCAATCGTTTCCCATTATCCTCAGAAAATTTCAAAACTTTTCGATGCAACTTGCAAAGCTCTGTATCGTCTGCCTCCTCTCACATGGTGAACCTCAACTCCCAGCTCACTCTGCTCTCTCTTACCTCTGAGCTTCGCAAATGTGGATTCTTCTATATGGAACACTTTTCTCTTCTGCACTAACTCCTATTGTAAGAAGGTGACCTATTCTTCCTCTCTAGTCTGAGTACTCTGCCATTATTTCACTGTAGTGAATTTTCTGTTTACTTGTGTCTTTCATTGGATAGTGCAAGGCAATAAACATCATGTGTAAAGACCCAAACAGAAATTGCTTTAGGCTTTCTAGGCTCTATCTGTCACATCTATTTGACTCTTCTGGTATAGTATCGAAGTAGTCATACACAACATATAAGTAAATGAGCATGGATGACTTCAGTAAAGCTTTATTTAAACAACAAGCCTTAGGCTCCATGTGTCTCACAGGCTGCATTTTGCTAGCCCCTATTGTAGGACTCCAGTGTACTCGCAGGCCTGCAGGGTACTTTATACATCTAGGGACTCCACAGAGATTTCTTGAGAAAGGGGAGAATAAATGAAAGGTACATTTCAGAAGCCAAGCTACTCTTGCTTGAACAACTTGAGAAATTTATATTCAACACAAGTCTATTTCTTCCTTAGAATAGCCTTAAGAACCAAGGTTCATAGGAGAAAACCTCAGAGTCAGTCCTCAAAGACAAAGACCCTTTTGGTGATGGTAACCCACACTGAGGCTTATTCTCCTGGCATCTTCGTGGTCAGCCAGAACCCACAGGTCTCCTTGTCTTTTTCAGCCCATGTGTCCTTGGATAGGCTACCCAAGGTGAATCTTCCAAGTGCCTAACTTTGCCTAAGCCTGGGCTCCCTTAGTTCAATTTCCAGGTCTGACCCCTTTGATTCTGTCCAATGAGCTTCTTGTTGCTGTGGGTCCTACTGACCCACTGAGCTCTATCCAATCACCTTTTCCTTCTCTCAGCTATTTTTTCCCTGATTTCCGTGGAAGTTCTAATAGCAGCAGGACACATTTTAAAGACCAAGCACAATGGAACGTATTCAGAACTTGAAACATGTGAGAAAAATCCAAGAGATGAGAAACATTCTGATGGAAGCAGTAGCAAGCTCAGCAGTCTTCCTATGGAGATCCAGCCAATTACCGAAAACACTTCCTTCAGCTTATAAGCTCACCGTTGAGTCCTACTCCAGGAAGAACACACTGTAATGTTAAGCCCCAAAGGGCTGCTCTTTGCTACAAGGCCCTGATCTCATCTGTAATTCCTTGATGGTTAACTGAAATATGCTACCCAGAGGATGGAATGGCTCCCAAGAAAGGCAGATCTCCTTTTGCCTGAATTTGTCTTTTCCTTCACTCTAGACAGAAATTTGTCTCTAGTGCTGAACTCAGCAGCACGGAGCAGCTCAAAGCGCTGTTCTGAATCTGACTTATGAACAGACCCATATAGCTATGGTGAGCTGCATGGCCCGGATGTTAATTGCTCATTAGCCATCTGCTCGTGTAGCACCATAGTGAAAAGACAAGACAAAGGATGGGAGCTTCATATTACCTGGGAGTCCAGCTACCGACACACGTGGAAACCATCCGTGGAGACCTCCGGTTCAATCTGCAGCTTGGCCACACATTTATTTCTCACTAAAATAACATCTGGCTTTCATTTTTTGGTGACAACTGGTTTGGACAAGACTTTGAGTAAGTTTAAGAGAGAGAGAGAGAGAGAGAGAGAGAGAGAGAGAGAGAGAGAGAGAGAGAGAACTCTAGACTCTCCACCCTTCCCCCCACCTCCTGGGGGAGCTAAACTTTGTTTAAGCACTTTTGTGAGTCAAGGGTGTGAATAAGGAATTGGTGTGCTCCCCTCCACCCCAGCTGGGAGTGAACAAGGAGTTATTTGTTTCTTTTATTACAAGACAGTGACTCTCTGGAGGCATTCACACACTCCCCGTGTAAGCAGGGTAGAGTTGCTGCTGAGACTACACAGCAAATTCCCTGTAGGCCCCAGAAGCTCTGGGCAAAATCATTTGGCAATCCTAGGGCTCAGATGCACTGTGATTAGGATCGCTGTGAGGGATGAATGGGGCTGGGAACATTTTGGATTTTGCAGAGATCTGGAAGAACAGAATTCTTTTGCCACAAACACTGTGCAAGTCTATGATGGCTTTGGCCACCATAGCTCTGGTGTCCCAGGGACCCCATTGCATTACCAGATCCACAAAATCAGGGCCACGTGTTCTTTCCATCTGCATTGGATCTTCAACACCAAACAGTGTTCGCTTGCAATGGGTTCGTAGAGTAAATGAACATACGCATGTGAGATACTGGATTATCAGTGTACTATAGGTCTGTCACCTACCACGGGCACACTGCTTTTAAAGTGCACCCAGAATATTTCCCACTATGCTGTGAGGGGGGAGGTACCCAGCTGTGTGGTAAAGAACAGCCTCTGAGACAAACAAACAAAATAAACCCCAGGATTTTTTACTGACTGGAACACACAGAGCTGGAACCAAGCTCCCATATCCTGGTTTTCCAGAGGGAGCATTTCTGAGGAAGACATGCGCGATGTTGCCCAGGAAATGGGTATGGTGTCTTAAGCTAATTTGAAATTTAATTCAGTGTGAAGTACATATGGAGCAAGGTACTAACTGCTTTGGAGATCTCACAAAGTAGGGGAAGGGAGGGAGTGTGACTTAATTCTTGAGTGTCTTGAAGCTGATCTCTCTCACAGGCTGTGCACCTTTTTAGCACACATGATTTGCACCCACTGGTTGCCCACTCCTTGCCCTTCTTGATCTCCTCGACATTCTTCTCAATAGCCTCAGATTGTTGCCCTATTGTTATGATCTGGGAAACCCTCCCCTGACCAGCACTCCCACAAGATCAGGTCGAATGGCTCCTAGAATATCTTCGCGTGCCTGTGTGCCACTCATACACATTACTTATTACAACTGTAATTATTTGATTAACAACTCCTGACCATTCCCCATACCATCCAATAAAATATTCAATAGTCACAGGTAGCTACTTACAATTAAAATGAAATAAAAATTGAAATTTGTTTGCTTAGCATAACAGTTACACTTTAAGTGCACTATAGCCACATGTGGCTAGTAGTTATTATGCTGGACACTAGAAAGGCAGAACACCTTCAAGACTACAGAAGGTTCTACTAGACAGTGCTGCACTCTGAAGACATACAACACGACAGTTATTACCTTCATTATATACCCACCACAGAGCAAATGCTTGTGAGATATTTGTCAAATAAGTAACTTAGAAATCTTCATACTGAGCAATGGAGACATACTTGTAAACTAGAACAAGGAGGTATGATTCAGTGCCATGCGGGAAGCCAAGGGACAAGAATGCCATAGAACAGTTATTCTCACTGGTAAAGACAGAGTGGAAGAGACAACAGTTAGTTTGGTCTTTGAAGAGTAGAGAGAAGTGTGATAGCAGTGAAGTAGGGTATTATAAGTGGTGAGAGAAAACAGCCCTTAAACAGGGCAGGATGGATTGCATCATGCCCGAGGAAGAACAACTGCTCATCCCTAGGGTCACATACATGTTTGCAATAAAGATATGGATGACATACTGCGAAGTCTTAGCATGGATTCAATTCACATCATTTCAGCTAAGATTAGTGTACATCCTGTATGTGCTGTATTGAGCACTATAGATGTAATCTTTGTCTTACAAAGATCTCCATCTATACTGTAAATGAGAAAACGGGGGTCTACAGGGGCCCAGTGGAGTCACACAAGTTAAGCGCAGAACAAGTCCTATGTCAGCAACAACAGCACAGTTGCTGAAACAAAGCTTCATCCAGGTAGAAAGCACGTCGGTCTGTCTCACTGCCGCACCAGCACGTGGGGTAGTGCTGAAACGTACTAGAAATTAACTGATGGCTGATGAGTAATAAGTGATTTAACATTTGCTTTTCAAGAATGCCACCAGCTATACTCATTCAGAGAGAACATACTGCAGAAGGGTTGAGAGTGACAGTATTGGGTTCCACTCTGGGTTCAGGAGTGGCACCAAAATGTATTCTCTGGCTCACTTTGAGCCGGTTTCTTGATTCTTGTGTTCACAATCTAACCAATGGCATAAGTTAATAGTGCCTTCATGGTACAGTGATAACGGCTTAATGAACTACATAGTTCGCATATCAGCTATCACATACATAACAGTGTATGTCATTAGGAAGTCATCACAGCGCTGTCCCTTTGTGTTTGGAGGTAGAGGATGGCAGAGATATTATGTGGATTGATTGAGTCAATTGAGGATTTGTCAACAGAAGGAAACCTGGGGCTGAGAAAGGAATCAGATTGGAACTCACAAGAGATGGAAGGGTCTGTGATGCTATGATTAGAGTTGGGAACACAAGAAAAACGTCTTCAGGCACCAAAAGAGGTCAGGGTGGCTTCTTTTGGACTCCAAGCCTAGAAACGAAGCTGAGATGAAGAAGATTAGGAAAATAGAGACACATTTAGTACTATGGAGGATTGTTTTCTCTCCATCAAGTAGGATTAATAGCTACTGAAACGAGGGGCTACTTTGCCTAAACTTCTCAAAGTAGAGTAAAAACTGACCTCATAAAGCTTATCCTCGGAAGCCTTGTAAGGGAGGATCCTCTACCCTAGAGCTTCACTTGCTGAGAACCTCTGGGGCAGCATCTCCATGTTAATGGAGCTCTTCCATTCATGAGCAACAGGCTGCCTGGTAACCATGCAAGAGGTCACACCTTAGATCCAGAAAAGCAGGCGGATATGGAGGTCATTCAGAGTCACTTGGGTTCCTGGTTTACAACCCTGTCACTTAACATGTGTCCCTGAGATCCACAGCATCTCCAGACAACTCAGGTGGATAGTAAGGCTTGAGGTTTATAGCCTTGTCAGTCTGCAGACAGATTGTCTTTGCACTTACTGACTCTGACCTTAGGCAAGTGGTTTAACATCTGTAAGCCTCCATTTCTTCAGGCAAAGGGGAAAACTGTGGCGCTAACTCACGGAGGAATTCTGAGGCTTTTCTATGCATATGGAAGTGGTTAATGCAGTGCCTAAAGCTGGAAAGTGCTGAATTCATGCTAGTAATAGTTATGAGAAACAGTGTGCAAGGAGGGAGGCAGGATGATGGTCCAATGACTACTTTTTTAGGTACTAAGTTGTTCCTGAAAAGATGAAATTGGTAAAGCTAAGATGAGGCTTCCATCAAGCCAGCTACCTCACCCAGGTGGACTGATTTATCACTCCAAATGATTGGGAGACCGCATCCTGCAATTTACTTGAACCAGATCTGGCCCATCCTCTTGGACTTACAGTTAAGACAGACCAGATTAGGCCCATGGCCAATGTAAATAGTGGAATGGGCCCAAATCACTCTCCTGATTAAATCAGCAAACATATTGGGGCGGCAGCCTCAGGACACATTCATTCCCAGAGGACAGAAGCACAAGGGGGGGGGGCTTCTGTCCTCTCCTCCTCTCTAGCTGTGGTTCATAGCCAGAAGAAACAGAAAAGACCTCGAGGACTTACTCGCCTCCAGTAAGAGTACAACACAGTACGATGAGGTTTCAGAAGAGCAACGTCAGTGCCTGCCTTTGCTGGGGTTCTCCTTGACACTGTACTACGTGTCCTAACAACTTAATCCCTCCAATGAGGGGACAGATCATTTTTAAGTCTCCTTCAGTAAGAAAACTGAGGCCAAGAGGACTGACTTTATTACCACGCTAGGGCTGCTTACTGCACAATCCAAGTCAGTTAACCGAGAGGCAAGACAATACAAGGAAAGATCCTCAATATCATACACTAGCTTCTCAGAAGATGGTAGCCCAAAAGTGCTGTCTTCATGGGGGCTGATTTGAAAGCAGTCCATACAGGCTATGGGTGATAGCTGACAGGTGTGTACCTCCTCGCTGGTGGAGGTTTGTGGCCAAATGACACACATCTGATCCTAATCACCAAGGTACAAGCTGTTTCTGAAGAGCCAAAATCACCATTTCCTTCTCTTTTCTTTTCTTTCATTCCTTTTTCTTTTTCTTTTTTCTTTTTTTTTTTTTTTGGTGGAATTGGGGATTGAACTCAGGACCTTGCACTTGCCAGGCAGGCACTTGTGACCCTGAGCTATCTCCCTGGGGCCCTAAAATCACCATTTCTTAGGGCCATTCTTACCACTGATTAGTTTGCCCATATGCAGGTCCTAACATATTACACAATGGGCAGGTTAGGGTAGAGCTAGGGATGCCACCAAGTTATCTTGCTAATTGGAAAACTCACAGCTATGAATAAAAAAATCACACTACACCTGCTTAGTGTGGGAAAAAAAGGGTCAGGTAAAGTTGGGAGTCCAACACAAGGTCTGGTGTCAACACCAATTTCAAAGTCACTTGCCATACAACTCACCACACCACTAGTGAGCGGCTGAAGTGGAGTTTCTTTCCATCATTCATAGTGCGCCTCTCGCCTTAGCTGTGCTTTTCACTACTAGTCCTGACTGTCTTGCTGTCTACCATACATAGTGCTAGCAGGGGAAACTGCCACTGCACCTGGAGGGTCTCAGCTGTGCTTCCACCGTGCGTTCCTCACCTGCCTCAGCCAGGTAACCATTGAGCTCCACTGGTGTGGCCGTGTTAGCAGATGCCTGCATATTTATGGTGACGAACTGCTCCTATGATTTTGGCTTCTGAATTTCCATGTTGCTCCATCTCAGGAGAGGAGAAGGTGTCCTACAAGGTGTGGCTACTACTGGCTTCTAACCAAGGCTAAAGGGAGGAGCAGGTGAGACTGTTTCTGACCCTTACAGAAAAAGGGCTATGCGCCCTAGGGTGAGAGGTAGCACTCACACGCATAACCCCACCATTAGGCAGTGAGTCAGTCATGAGCTCTAGATTCAGCTGCCTCTGAACAGCTCCCCACCAGGACTGCATCAAGTTCTGGAGGGACATCCAGCCACAAACCAGACCACTCAAACAAATGAGATCAGGGTCCAGACCCAGCTTGCAGTTCCCTACTAGTGTCTCCTAGTTTCCCTCCCCAGACAGCGTCTTTCTCAACGTAGGATGCTGCTGTACTCTTTGGTCTTATTCAGTCCCTGCCCTGTTCTTGGGACTCTCTCACGTGGCTTTGACATCACCATGTCCTGAGTGGTCAATCGCCCCATAGGAAACTCCCACAGGCACCAATAAGGTACCATAATGATGCTACTTGCAAACAAGCCTTCTTCACTGCAGACTGGCAGATGAATCAAATGCAACACATGTCTTAATTTGAAAATTTAAATTATTCATCAAGCCATTTGAGAATTATCCTTTAATATAAAAAATTCCTGGATCTGTGGCAGGCATTTTTTTTTTTTTTTTTTTTTTTTTCCTTTTTGGCTATGGAGTTTTCTGGCTTTCTTCACACTTGCCAAATCAATGATTAATGATTATCTTTTGCACCTACAGATTAAGTTAGCTCTGACTGGCATAATCTCTCTCTCCCTCACCTCCTCCTAAGTTTATATAAGAATAATTTCTAAAAGCACAAACAAAAGGTAGATGATGGTGACTACATATGGGAAAGAGAACCAGGAATCAGGCAACTCAGGCAAGGCAAGAATATTTATATATATTGTGACTAATTTTAATCTTTGATAGCTTTATGTTATGCATGTACAGTGCTTCCCACTTTCAATTTCAAAAATAGTCAACAGAGACAACAAAAACATTTATAGGTAAAAGAAATATGGTCCTATCATAATCTTGCTGCAAACTGGTTGGCTCATCAAATCAACTCTTCTTAAAGCACAGTGGAAGTGTCAACCAACAAGTGACAACACCCTTCAGGCTGAGCACTATGGATCGGCCTCCATCCACTGTCCCCAAGTCCTCCCCTGTACACCAGCCGTTTCTGGTGTCTGACCTTTCACTTGCCTCTTATTTCTAGCTTCCAGTCTTGGCAGTAACCAACCATTCTACAGTCAGGGACAGTGCTCCATGATGCACCCTCAGCCTTTTCCTTACAGGGGGAAAGCTCCTGAAATCCCAAAGCCAGGGTCCGTCCACTTTCTCCATCAGTAAGTTTTCTTCTAGTGGGTTTCTGACCTCTTTGTGTAATCAAACTTAAGCTCTTGAAAGAGCTCAAAGCACAAAAGTACATCCAAGTAAAATCCTGGCTCACACTGCCAGAAGAAAAATCTCATGACTCAGAGCAAATATGGTTTAGAAAATTAGCGCTTCCCCTCCAGTCTGGGCTGTTTTGTTTACGCACTACTTCTTCCCATTCAACAGGCTGTCATTATGTGAGCACCAATAAACCAGGCAGAATGGTGGATACAATATATCACTGTTTAGCGCTGCCAGAATTGGAATATAAAGACCACTTAACTCAGAACAAAATCAGGGAGCCCACAAATTAGTCACCACAGAGATGCCAAGATGATGTTAGTCTACTTGCTGCACTCAACAGTATTCCACATCTGAATGGGTTTAGGGCTCCTTGGAGGGACAAGTCCTGGGATTTATTCCCTGCTTCTGTTGGAGGGGCTGGGGAGGCGCTAGCACAGCTCTGCTAAGGTCGTGGTCCATCCAATCAGGAGCCCAGATATCCCCAGACATCTTTTTCTCCGTGTCCCTTCTTTGACCTCTAGACATCAGCTCTCGGTGCTGAGTCTGACTCAGCCACATCTTTGTGTCCTCTTTTCAATACTAATGCGGACTGGGATGTGCGAAGTTCAAAGGGGAGCTATGTTTCTCATCTATCTCCTCCCAAAAGTGGAGGCTGCAGACTGCTTTGTGCCTCAATGTTACCGCTTTGTGGACAACAGGAAGTACGCTGGACGGGTGTAAGAGCAATTTCATTAAAAGCCCATTATGGCTTGGCTGTGTGGTGAGCCATGCAAGCTAATGACCAGGTATTGTTAAATACTCAAAGGCCCTTGGCTTGCTTCCCTGAATAACAAACCAATTTGTTTCCTGGGGGTAGAAGTTTAAGCACCCTTAGAGTGGCATCTTTTGAGATTTTAATCCTTCACATATCACTTTGTTATTTCTAGGCATCATTTGTACTTTTAAAATTTTATTGGTACATTTTATTTATTTATTTATTTTTGGTCTTTTTGAGACAGGATCTCTCTATGCAGTTCAGGTTGGCCTTGAGCTCACTTTTGCAGCCCAGGCTGGTCTCAAACTTGCACTGATCTTCCTGTCTCAGCCTCCCAAGTGTTGGGATTATAGGCATATGCCACCATCCTTGGCTCGTACATTATATATGGAGATATATATATATATATATATATATGTATATAATATGTATGTGTATATATATATATATATATATAATTTCATCACAGGGGATTTACCCATTCATGATATATTTTGCTTCTTTTTCTCTCCATTCTCTTTCCCTTTCTTCAACCCCTTTTTTCCTCCTTATTTATAAAATATTTATATACGTTTTCTTCCTTTTTAAAAAACATGTTGGATTATTGTGGAGTCCTACTACACAGCCTGCACTTGTGGATTTCAGCCTCCCCAGAGCTGGGATTATAGGATGCACCACTATGCCCAGACTCTAGTCAACTCAGACTGCCCAGGCGACAGAGCTGGTGCGGCATGTGGTACCGGGATCAAACCTCAGTCCTTGCACTTGCCTAAGCTTGCCTAAGCAGGTGTTTTAGTCTGCTGAGCTATCTTGCCACGCCTAAAAGCTTTATATTACTTAATTAATACATTTCTAAAAATTAACATCCACATTTTATTTTTACTTAAACATGTGCCATATTCTCATCCTAAGTATACATAAAGTTTTGCACTTAAAAGAGTTATTTATCTAATACATATCACGAAAGTCCATAAAAATGCAATTACAATTAAAATGCTGTGCCTACCACACTTTGAAGCGCTTGATTGGAAAACAACAGCTTGGGCATCAATAAACCATTGTGTCTTTTTTCTTTCTTTTTTTTTTTTTTTTTTTTTTTTTTCCCAACCACTGCCAGTGAGGAATCTTGCAAACAATAAATGCTCAACATCAATTTGCTGATTATTGATTTGATCTCAGGTGACAATTACGTATCAGGATTACAATGAAAGGAAAGTGGTTCTCCAGAAAATCTATGCAGATTCTTTCCCTCATTTCTAGGCCTTGAGACTTGCAAGCTACTACAAAGAACATATGAATCTTCAGCTTCCTGAGTCAAATAAAAGGCTATAAAGAAATTGACAAAGTTACACAGAAACTTATTTAGAGCAAACTAAGAAGGCATTCGGGGAAGCAAATTTAGAAAAACTGACAGAGTTTTGTTTCAGTGTCCAAAGCAGTCTCTGGACTTGGCCTTTGGTGCAGAGTTGGGGTACACATGACAATCTATGTGGACATGTCAACATTTTAGCCATTGTCAGCCAGTAGAAATACCAAAAGCCACCTCAAATCCGAGCTGGCCTTTAATCAAAATAGGAAAGACATGGGAGGGAGTTCACTCAAGATGGAGACAAACAAACCAAATGGGAAACCTGCTTCTCACCAGAGAGACTGAACGGTACATGGAAAATTCCACAATGCAGTTCAAAGGGGCATATTGACCTAATAAATTTAGATGCATGGGTTATTAAAGGCAACTGTAAAGTCAGTCTGGCTTTTTTTTTTTTTTTTTCTTTTGGTCTGTGCATTTCCCATAGCCAAAGTGCATGTTACAGCAGAGCGCAGAGTTCATTCCCAGGGAAACACAGTGCCTGTTCTGACTGCAGCTGCCGTGCCATGTCCCAAAATGAAGGATGCCTCTGGAAATGACTTGCCAAAGCTGAGATCCTGGGAACATTAGCTGGGGTTCTCTACAAAAAGCTTTGCAATGGGGCTCCTTAGAAGTCCAGCTAAAGAAGACCAACAGGAATTGAATCTGTAGCCAGACCTGGGACCATGCTGTCTTCTTGGCTAGTTATAACACCTAATCTCACCAAACAAGCCCTGTTGGGAAGTGAATAATTCATGAGCTCTTTGCTCTCCTGGGCTTAGCAGGATAGGTGTCCTGCCAAGTCAAACAGAAGTGACAGAGATGTGGTGTTAGGGATTAGTGCAAATCAGACTCCTACCTGATGGGATTTACATTTCAGGGCCCCCATTCTGCAACCTGTGTGATCTCAGAACAGAAACATACAGTGAAAAGGAAGAGCTCAGGAGCTGCAAAGCACCACACTGGGAATCGCATATATAGCCTCTCTTTTGTTTCTCCTTGGGCTTTTTAAGAGACCTTTGGAGATAAAAAAGGATTTTGAAATTCCAAAAATGATGCACAGAATGGGTCCTTGTCAAATAAATCAACTAAGAAAAACAAAACCAACAAAGCAAATGCTTTTTTCCCAAAGGCTGACTCAGAGATCTGTTTTTCTGTAGAAATGCCTGTGACTGTTTTCCCTGACCATCTGCAGGAATATCACAAGAGGGAAAGGAGTAGGCTGCGAAGAATGGAGAGGCTGAGCAATGAGTCCTTCGCCTCTGGTTCTACCTTTGGGGCCTGTCTACAATGTAGGCACAGTAGGCAGCCTTCTGACTTTATAATCACTCCTCTTCTATGACCAGTTCTGTCTTAAGTAGATACACAGGACTGGAGAATGGCAGAATTACTGCTTCAGAGGTAATGAGAGTTACTTTCCAACCTTGCGTCTTCTCCTCACAGCATGAGACACTGGTCTTGTTTAAGCTCCCCAGGCCTCAGCTGCCTCTCTAGTAAAATGCAGGATATTAGTATGCATGTGTCAGAGTTAGCTACAAGAAGGATTAAATAAAGGGATGCATAAAGCATAAAGGGCGTAGCACAGATACCATGATAGAAATCAGATGATATGTAGAAAATTACTATAATAGGAGATTGCCCTGCTTATCTACATGCTATAGCTATGCCTCCTGGTTCCCATTGGTTTAATCTTCTTTAGAATTAAGTACATACTACAGAGAATAATATAATATTTAGAGTCTATATACTTTATTTGGTATAAATTATACCTCAATACGCAAATACTTGCTACTAATAAGGATATTTAAGTAGTATGTTGCTGGGCATTCAGGAAATGTTCTCAGAATATCTACTATGGGCCAAACCTTAGATCCCAACCTAGGAAAAAGTCAAAGCCATTCTAAAAGACGAGTTGCACAAATGGGTTCTTCATTGGGATGGGGGATGGCCTCATCAGATAACTATGCAGAAGGAAATTCTACCTAGAACCGCACCCATGGGAGGGGAAGTCTGAAGGATAACCTAGCAAAGTCTAAGTGGAGAATTGGGAACGACAGTGTGAAGCAACACCAGGCCTTTGAAGCCTAGCCACTCCCCTGTTGATGTTGTCTCTGGGAGTGCAAAGCAGGACCCTGCTCACACCCACTGCTCACACCCACAAGTATTAATAAGGGCAAGTTCTGCACAGGCATGGTATGAGGTATCAGTGTTACTGCACTTAATTCAGACATCTAATTTGATGAGAGTGTAAAGAGAGAGAAAAACTGTGAGAGAGCAGCAAAGGGAGGAAGGCTCCCTTCACCACTTAGGAATGGAATGACTCATCTCATTGGAGAACTGGAGTTCCCTATAGACCTGGAACAAAATAAAAGGCATGAGGCTTTGGTCCCAGGTCCAGTCTCTGCTCCACAGTACTGAAAGTGGATTATTCACCACCCCCTTCCCAAGATTCAGCCTCTTCATCTGCAAAACACTGGTAATATAATCTCTGCCTTGACAGTGGCTCAGAGAGTAGAACTGGACAGTAACACAGATCATCAGGCAGAGCGCCAGATGTAGCAAGGTGTCTCATTAATACTAATGGGATTCACTCATTCTGAGCATGGGCTGGAGGACACAACTGAAAATATCACCCTGTGTCATCCTTAGCCCATGCTTGTACTCTGTCATCCTCTGTAGAAGTGGCAATGGTGGGTCTAAGGATACTCAGACTCCAGTCAGAGTACCCCTCACTTTTCTGTTAAGATGTAGGCCTAAATTTTCTCAGACATCATATGACATGGTGCTGGAGAATGGCATTATAGCATTCTGAGCTTAGGGCAGCCCTCAACAAAATGAGCAATCAGCCCTCTATACCCAAGCGATCTGCATCTGTAGATTCAACTAATTATTGGCAGAAATTACTCAAACTACACTGTGTCCGCACAGAATATGTACAAATAGTTTTCCTTGTCATTATGCCCTAAACAATGCAGCTTGATTATTTCCAGTATGTTCATGTTGTCTTAGGGATTATCAGTGGTGTAGAGATTATTTGAAGTATATGAAGAATATGTGCAGGTTGTATGCAAATTGTATCATTTTCTTTAAGGGACTTAAGCATCTGGTGATATCAAGTGATAGCTATGCTAAAGCTGGCGTGGCAATGACTTTAACACTCCAGGCTTCACAGCTTGGCATCCTTTGGTCCTGCTACTGAAGCCCCCACCTTGTAGGAAGAGGGAGCCACCTTGGAAAACAGTGGACCACAGGGAGCAGCAGATCTGACAGATCACTGGCAAGTGACAACCACCAGGGAGCAGACAGAAATGACTCTGGCCCTGGGGCTCTCGGGTGGGTATACCTGAATGGGCACTGGGACATATGGGATACTCATTCTTGAGAACTCATGTAAGCCAGAAGATGGTGGAGCAGTTCACTCTCCAAAGTATACTTCCTTACATATTTGGAAAAGATTTTGCACGTTACATTACATCACAACTCTGATAGTCAGAATCATGGAATTAATGGCTGACCATGTACTTTGGCACTCTGCTAGATGTTTTCCCTCTGCTATCTCACATGATTCCCTTCCACAACTCTGGTGTAGGTAATTCTTTCACCCCCTCTTTTTGTGGATGCAGTGTTCAGTTGAAGATATTTGCCTAAGGCTGCCCAGTTGGCCAGTAGAGCCTCTGATATTCCCCAGAGGCCATCTGCAGTTTCAGCCTGTGTGCCTAATCACCAAATTAATCTCTAACAAAAATCAGCATTTTAGCTACTCACATGGGTAGCACTCTACAAAGAGCACTGGTTCCACTTGGTCTTATTTGATCACATGGAAACACAGCTCAGTAAGTGCGCAGGTTCCCAGTGGAGCACCCGGCAGGATGCTTTTTCCAGCGATCGCTACAGCTGCCTACTTAATCAATTATAAATGGTGCATTTGTACACTGTACAGTATAAAGTTCTCTAGTGTGTACATATATCAAATAAATAGAGCAGTACAAGGACCAATCACACAAATTTAATTACATTTTATTTATCTAGGAGCTCCTGGGAGATGAGCCTGGCAGAGCTGAGGAGCGACTGTGTGACATTGAGGAAGTTGCTGGAAGAATCTTGGGGAGAGATGCTGAGGCCAAGAGCCAGAGAAGCTTCCCCTGGAGAGGGGCCTTTTAAGAGAGATTTCCTAAAGTCACCCAGGTAGGAATAGGACATGCTCTCAAAAAACAAAGAGTAAAGTTACTGGGTGACAGGGACTGAGACCTGCCAGACAGAAACTGTCTACAGAGGAGGCAAGAGACAGAGCTCAGGAGAAGAGTACCCAGTGTGCATTGTGCACGGCATGTGAGAAGCTCTGAACTTGTGAGAATGGGGGAGAAAGAAAAGAGAAGAAGGGAAGAGAAGGGAAGGGAAGGGAAGGGAAGGGAAGGAAAGAGAAGAGAAGAGAAGAGAAGAGAAGAGAAGAGAAGAGAAGAGAAGAGAAGAGAAGAGAAGAGAAGAGAAGAGAGCAAATGAGCAAGAAATCTCTCCTTGTCCCAGTAATGAAAAGCAAGAGCTGTCTTGGGCTTACTTTAATAAATTTATATAATATGTCAGCCTCTCTGAGAAACTGTTTATTCTGTGCTGTTTTGTCTCTGGTTCCCTAAAAACAATGCAGGTCACTCACATTATGAGTGTAAAAAAAGGATGAGAAAATTAGCTATGCAAGGCAGCACATGCCTATAATCCCAGCATTCAAGAGGCTGAGATATGAGGATCACCCTGAATTTGAGGACAGCCTATGAACTATATAGTGAGACCTTGTCTTAAAATAGCATGAAAAAATAAGATAAAATAAAAGCATCCTAAAATGTTTTCCTTCATTTTGCTGCTCTGATGTTAGGAAATTTCCTTGTTAGAACCTTAATTATGGAAATGCTCATTTTTATTCTGTGATTTATTTAAAGCCTTGTTTTTCCAAGAAAACAAAATCCAGGTTTTGAAGCACCACTCGAAACAATTTATTCTTCTCCACCAACTAACTGCTTTGGCCAGCAATCATGAATTTATAGTACATTATGCCAAGGCAAAACACTCTAATAACTTAATCAAACATTTAAAATCCAGCTCACAGTCACATAATACACAGAAGCAGTTCTCTCAGCTCTCTCGTTAAAGGTCAATTATCATTTTTATTCTAGACCTCCACATCTTGGAAGAAGAAGCCACACAGCCACACACACACAGACACAGACACACACACACACACACACACACACACAGACACACGATGATTGAAACCTTGGCTGATATATACCCAAGTTTAGAACAATTCCTTTTGTTATGCTCTGAAACAGACGAAAATGATCATTCAGCTATCCTTCCTCATTTTAGCAACAAAAAAAAAAAAAAAAAAAAAAAAAAAAAAAAAAAAAAAAAAAAAAAAAAAAAAAAAAAAAAAAAAAAAAAAAAAAGAAAGAAAGAAAGAAAATAATACAACCAGTAAAACTAAAAATTTTATCATTTTCATCTTGAAGGACTTTTGGAGAAAGAGGTGGGCCCAAGTCTAAGCACACTACCTGGGCTTCCCTGCCAGGAAGAGCAGGGCAGAAGTAACAATCATAATTTACATTGTTTGTTTGTTTTTTTAGAGTACCTCAACAGATGCAAAGGTTCTGACAGCACCTTCACTCTTATCTGACAGGAAGTACTAACAAGCTAGTTTCTCAGACAAGAAGAATATGCTTCCACAACTTTGGATGGGGAACAAGGAAATAATGCCAATTTGTTGTGTATTTGGTGTGGAGTATTTGGCCTACAAAATGGAAAAAGAAGTGAATGAAATTGTCATTTGGTCAATTTAATGAAATAATTTCCTCTTTCTTTCTTTACTCATCTGCCTTGGCCTGTGATAACAGGGGACTGAGACTGTTATGGTTTGTGTCTAGTTTCCTCTCAAAGCTTCATGTAGTCATGGGGTGGACTTCTAAAGTTTGAGATTAACTCGATCCACTTGGATTATGGCTGTGAGTGCTGCTGGGATTATGCGTGTGAGCACTACACCCAGCCTCGGGCAGCTAACCTGAATGCAATTTAAGAGAGACAGACTTGTTCTTTGTGGCCACTGTTCCTGTCACTCCTCCATTTTGCTCTCTGCTCTTTTGCTGCCTCTATGAAAGGCTGTTCTCTGTCATGTGCCACTCTGCCTTGGAGTCAGCTGATTATCGCATGAAACCTCTAGTAACTGTGAGCTAAATAAACAATTCCTTCTTTCATTTTGGGTGTCGGGTGTTTGTCTCACGAAGGAGAGAAGAGTAACTGAGACAAAGACTAAATTCCTTGAATGATGACTGTGCCAGTCAGTGTGGACATGTCATTTGGATTATCCCTGAGAAGTTTCAAGAAGTGGGTTAATGAAGTCAGGACGTGGGCATGGTTAACTTGTGAATCCAGGCACCCTGCAAAAACTAAATAAATGAAAGGTTCTGAGCTACTTTTCTTATAAACCTGTGTCCAGCCATGACCTTGCAATGCACACAGTAACTCCTATGTGCCTTCTTAATGTGATACAACTGTCAATCATTTTGAACATTTTCCATACTAACTTGAGAAACAAGTTTGTATGTAAAAGGCAATTTCCACCAACAATGACTACTCCCATTGAAAAGTGGTACTTGGAGATACTAAGAAACTTGCCTAGGCTGGTGAGATAGCTCAGCAGTCTAAAGCACCTGCCTAGGCAAGCTTAGGCAGGCATAGGGGACTATGGTTTGATCCCCAGCACCACACACCATGCCAGTTCCACCACCAGGATGGGCTGAGCCAGCCAAAAAAAAAAAAAAGAAAAAAAGAAAAACAATTTGCCTAAGACCTCACAGCTGGTAAGCAAAGCAAGACTTATCTAAGATCAATTTCATACCTCCTACAGTCAGTGCTCCTAATTTCTAAATAGTTCAGTTAGTGCCCACCAAAGACACTGACTAAATTACCACAAGTAGGGGCCCACAGAAGCAGGTGAAGCACAGAAGTTCCTTCTTCTATCCTGAAAGACCTCAGATACACCATCCTCCGCTGAGCTGGTGGTTGGGATCTATATTCCTACTTGGCCTCAGTTCAAATGATGATGCCAGGATGAAGCCTTCCCTGACCTCACCAGTGGAGCACATCATTTCTCTGAACCTGTAAAGTTTTATTTAGCATCTGCCACTATGAACAGTACCTATGTGATGACATGCCTGCCTTCCTAATAGACTGTGAGCCCCTACAGGGTAAGGACACCATTGTATCCTCAAACTCTCTAGTCTTAACATAAGACTTAGTGTATAATAGGTGCTCAGTAAATAAATTTGAATTGTCTAATGAACAGGAGCAAAGGACATTTTTGAAGGTCCTATTGGGGAGTAAATGGATTGCTAGGGAAGTTTCTAGAAAAAGTTTGACAATGCTGGTTTTAAAAGTTTCCCAGGAGTGTGACAGTCATTTTCCTCAAGTAAGCTTTAAAGGCTACAGCAAAATACACGCACTTACTATAAGCCAGACTCCATTTTAAATGTTTTTTTTTTTTTTTTTTTTATGAATGTTACTACTCCCAACAATCCACAATGTGCACATGTAGAATGTTCTAAGGATAAGATAGCTGAGGCTCAGAAATGTTCATTTATCTGGCCGCCTGAGACCGCCTCTGGCTCACCTGACACTTCTTCTGGCCCACCTGAGACCTCCTCCTGCCCGCCTGAGACTTCAGCTGGCCCGCTGCAAGCGCAGTCTATCCAGCAGCTAGGCCCGCCATGAGAGTCCGACCTTCAGCCAAACACAAGTGTAGCCTATCCAGGCACCAGGTCCGCCATGAGAGTCAAACCTCTGGCCCAACACAAGTGTAGCTTATCCAGCAGTGAGGCCTGCCAGGTGGGAGAGACTTCTCTCCCCTGGCTTACAAGCAGCTCAGCCGACTCAGCAGCCTAGACTGAACAACTAACCTGTGGGCACACAGTCAGGCACCAAAGGTCCCTGCTATACAGAATGATACAGACAAAGAGCAAAATGCAATCTCAGGTCCTGAGCACACCTATAACACATACAGAAGACACTACCATTCAAGAAAATGAGAATCATGCAGATGAAATCTCTGAATTGATAGCTAATGAGATAGACAGACAAGTGTAGAAGCCTATAGAGCAACTCAGATCAGAGATAACATGTGAAGTTAAAAAAGAAATGCATGCATTAATAGATTCTGAAGTAAAAAACAACTTCAGAAATGTATAGAGGAAACCAGGGCAGAAATAACCTCTGAAGTTAAAAAAGACATCTCTAAATTAATAGACTTAAAGTAGGGGAACAACTTCAGAAAGGTAGAGAAGAAAACAGAGGAGAAATAATCTCTGAACTAGACAAAGGATAACTCTAATGAGAGACTTCAGTAATACTAAAGAAGACATTGATAAAAAAATTAGAGGAGAATAGAAAAATGATGGATTCCCTGATTGAGCAATATGGAAATAAATAGATCACATGAAGCACTTTCAAAGAGATATACAAGAAAATAAAATCTCAATCACAAACTGCCAAAACCATATGAACCAAAGTGAAGATAGAATCTCAGATCTTGAAGACACAGTTGCAGCTACTGAAAAGGTAAGAAAGGATCTCCTAAAAACAACTAGGATGCAGGAAAAAAATAATTCAATACCCGCAAGATGATGCAAAAATGAACAATGTGAGATTAATAGGAATCAGTGAGAAAGGAGTCGACATAAGTGATATAAAAAGAATATGGGCAGAAGTAATAGCAGAAAACTTCACAAACTTGAGAAAACAACTGGACATTCAGTAACTTCAGCATATAGAGCTCCAAATAACACCAACCTAAATAAAAACACATCCAGACATATAATATTCAAGATCCCAGAAATCCAGCAAAAGAATAATAAAAGCTGATAGAGAAAAGAAACAGATCACATTTAAAGGGAAACTCATCAGAATAAGGGCAGATTTCTCTTCACAAATCATGAAGTCAGGAAGAGCATGGAGCAGAGCACATCAAGTTCTCCATGAAAACAAATTCCAGCCCAGACTGCTATACCCAGCAACACTCTCCTTCAAGTATGAGGGAGAAATGAAATACTTCCATGACAGGGAACAACTAAAGAATTTCATGACGTCAAAGCCAACCCTATAAGGTATCCTAAAAATTTTTTTTAGAGAGACCAAAATGACCCAAACACAACAAATGAGAACAGAAAGAACACACCAAGTAGGGCAACCAATTAAACACAGGAGAAAAAGTAGTAAACAGTAGTAAGTAAAAGACATGTCAATCATAAGTCAGTACATTTCAATTATAATCATCAATGTAAATGGACTCAATTCTCCAATTAAAAATATAGACTAGCAGAGTGGATAAGGAAGCAAAATCCAACCATATGCTGTATACAAGAAACACACTTAACTCATAAAGGAATTCATAGGATAAAAGTTAAAGGGCGGAAAATAATACTACATGCTCCAGCACCTCAGAAAAAAGCAGGGGTAGCAATCTTCTTTGCAGACACTCTAAACTTCAAATTAAGTTTGGCCAAATGAAATAAGGAAGGCCATTACATGCTGATTAGGTGAAAAATTCAAGATGAAGAGGTAACACTCATAAATATGTATGCACCGAACATGGGAGCACCAAGTTATATAAGACAAACCTTGTCGGACATGAAAAATCTCATATCCAATACCACAATCTTAACAATAGACTTTAATGCCTCTTTATCCCAAAAAGATAGGTCAAGCAGACAAAATATTAGCAAAGAAGTAGCAGATCTGAACTGGAACCTGGAACAACTGGAGTTAGTGGACATACACAGAGTGTTTGACCCAAACACTTCAGAATACACATTTTTTTTTCCAGCTGCACATGGGTCACACTTAAGTATATTCAAGAAAAAAAAAATACCATGCATACTGTCTGAACATAGTGCAATGAAGTTGGAAATACATGACAAAAGAAACCACAAGATGCCCAGAAATATGTGGAAAATAAGCAGCACTCCTCTCAGCAACCAGTGGGCTATAGAAGAAATTAAACAAAAAATTAAACAATATCTACAATTTAATGAAAATTCAAATACAACTTACTGGAATTTATGGGATGCAATAAAAGCAGTTCTCAGAGGGAAATTTATAGCCCTGAACTCACATATTAAGAAGACAGAGTTGGACCAAATAAATACTCTAATGCAACATGTAAACAGACCAGAAATAGAAGAGCAAACAAAATCCAAAGCCCAAAGATGGGAGGAAATTATAAAGATTAGAGCAGAAATTAATTCAATTGAGACAAAGAAAATACAAAGAATTAATGAATCCAAAATCTGGTTCTTTGAAAGATTAAATAAAATTGATAATCCCCTAGATAACCTCATGAAAAAGAGGAAAGAAAGGACTCAAATTCAAACAATAAGGAATGAAAAGGGTGAAATTACTACAGACCTAACAGAGATTCAGTGGTTCATACATAGCTACTTTGAAAATCATTAGTCTTACAGAATTGAAGACACAGAAGAAATGGACAGATTCCGAGAAAAGTATAAATTATCAAAACTGAATCAAGATATGAGAACTCTCAACAACCCAATAATAGCCAATGAAATACAAAATGTAATAAAAAGCCTAACGACAAAGAAACGTCCAGAAGCTGATGGATTCACTACTGAATTCTACAAGAAATTTATAGAAGACATAACCCCAATACTTCTCAAACTCTTCAAGGAAATTGAAAAGGATGTAATCCTTCTAAAATCATTCCTAGAAGCAAGTATCACACTGATACCAAAACCAGAAAGAGACACAACTAAAAAAGAGAACTATAGGTCAATTTCTCTCATGAACATGGATGCAAAAATTCTCAATAAAATCCTTGCCACTAGAATACAACAAATCATCAAGAAGATTAGACACCATGACCAGGTAGGATTCATCCCAGCAATGCAAGGATGGTTCAATATATGCAAATCTATTAAATGTAATACACTATATCAATAGAGCCAAAGCGAAAAATCACATGATCATCTCAATTGATGCATAAAAGGCTTTTGACAAAGTCCAACACTCATTCATGTTCAAAGTACTGTAGAAAATAGGAATAGAGGGACTCTCCCTCAATATGATAAAAGCCATCTATGATAATCCAACAGCTAACATAATTCTCAATGGGGAAAAACTGAAGTCTTTTACTCTCAAAATCTGGCACAAGACGAGGATGTCCTCTATCACCACTCCTATTCAATATAGTTGTGGAATCATTAGCTAGAGTGATTAGACAAGAGAAATAAATAAAAGGAATAAAAATATGTAAAGAAGAAGTTAAATTATCATTATTTATAGATGACATGGTAATTTATTTGGAAGACCCCAAAAACTCCACCAACAAGCTACTAGAACTAAAACACAAATTTAGTAGCATAGTAAGTTACAAAGTCAACACACAAAGGTCAATGGCATTCCTCTATACAGATAATAAACACACTGAAAGAGAAATTAGAGAAACAATAACTTTTCCAGTAGCACTGAAGAAAATGAAATACTTAGGAATTAACCTAACTAAAGAAGCAAAAGAGCTTTTTAATGAAAACTACAATGCTCTGAAAAAAGAGATCCTAGAGGATTTCAGAAAATGGAAAGATATTCCCTTCTCCTGGATAGGAAGAACCAACATTGTGAAGATGGTCACAATCCCTAAACTGAAATACAGATTTAATGAAATTCCTACCAAAATGACATCAACATACCTCAGAGAACTGGAGAAGTCATTCCTAAAATTTATTTGGAACCAAAAAAGACCCAGAATTGCAAAGACAATTCTGTGCAACCAAGGTAAGGAAGGAGGCATTACAATCCCTGACCTAAAATTATACTGCAGAACTACCATGATAAAATCAGCATGGTATTGGCAAAAAAAAAAAAAAAAAAAAAAAAAAAAAAAAAAAAAAAAAAAAAAAAAAAAAAAAAAAAAAAAAAAAAAAAAAAAAAAAA
The DNA here is from genome assembly GCA_004027025.1 of Myocastor coypus. NCBI lineage: Eukaryota > Metazoa > Chordata > Mammalia > Rodentia > Myocastoridae > Myocastor > Myocastor coypus. The sequence goes on from PVJA010012308.1 coordinate 40,515, forward strand.
AAAAAAAAAAAAAATAGACCTGAAGATCAGTGGAATAGATTAGAAGATGCAGAAGTAAATACAAACACACTCAGCCACCTCATTTTTGAGAAAGAGACCAAGCATGTTTACTGGAGGAAAGATAGCCTCTTTAGAAAATGGTGCTGGAAAAACTGGCTCTCCACATGTCAAAAACTAAAACTTGACCCAGGTCTATGACCACGCACTAAACTAAAGTCAAAGTGGATTAAAGATCTAAATATTAAAAGAGAAACCCTAAACCGCCTAGCAGAGAAAGTTGGAGGAAATCTTGACGACGTCGGGGTAGGCAAAGAGTTCATGGACATGAATCAAAATGCATGTTTAACACTTGACAGAATCAACAAATTGGGCCTCCTCCAGCTGAGAAGTTTTTTCATGTCAAAAGAAATTACCAACAGAGTGAAAAGACAACCCACAAATTTTGAAAAAAAAAAAAAAAAAAAAAAAACTTTAATAAATATCCAGACAAAGGTCTTCTATCTAGAATTTATAAAGAACTAGAAACCATGAGTGTCCAAAAATTCAAAGATCCAATCAGAAATGGGCATCTGAGAGGAACACACTTATCAGAGTAAGAAATTCAACAAGCCTATAAATACATGAAGAAATGCTCCACATCGTAGCCAAGTGTGAAATGTAAATCAAAACAACACTTAGATATCATCTCACCCCAGAAAGCATGGGTACTATGAAGAAATCAACCAACAACAAATGTTGGGGAGGCTGTGGAAAAAAGGAATGCTTCTCCCCTGCTGGTGGGAATGCAGACTGGTGTAACCATTATGGAAAGCAGTGTGGAGACTCTTTAAAGAACTAGAGCTGGAAATCCCATTCAATCCAGCTATCCCCCTACTGGGAATTTTTCCAGAAGAACTAAAAACATCATATCATAGTGAAATCTATGCACCTATGTTCATAGCAGCACAATTTGTGATAGCCAAATCCTGGAAACAAAAACAAAACAAAACAAAAAAAAAATGCCCATCATCTGAAGAATGGTTGAAAAAGATGTGGTAGTTTCATAAAATATTACTCAGCTTTAAGGAATGATAAATTAGAAGACTTCATATATATGGATGTATCTTAAATGTATATTTATAAGTGAAATAAACCAGACCTACATATGCAAATATCATATAGTCTTCCTAGTGTAAGAACTCAAAAGAAGAAATAAATAAATCTTGGGTGGTACCAGGAACCAATGTCAGGACCTTGTATTTTCTGCATTTGCAACCCCTATAACTTTTTTTTTTTTAAATAAGAGTGACCTAAATACAAAATGCATTTGGAAGAGTTAAAAAAGTAATGTTTATTGAAAGTGTTAATGTTTTGTTGTTTGATCAGTCTTACATATCTGTGTTGATCTATACTGACTTGATGATGAAAATATGTAATGCAACCATTGTTAAATATTTCTTATTTTGAAATTCTGTACTATATGTACTCCTATTTGTTAGTTTTTTCTTTGTTTCTGCTATTTTTACTCTTTAAAATAAAATTTAAAAAAGAAAGAAAGAAAGAAAGAAAGAAAGAAAGAAAGAAAGAAAGAAAGAAAGAAAGAAAGAAAGAAAATCCTAACTAGTTTTAAGATGCTGTAAACAGAGGTAGGAATATAGCTTAATGACAAAGTACTTGTCTATCACATAGAAAGCCCAGAGTTTGATTTCCAACAGTAGCAATCAAGCAAAACTTGAACTACATTAGGGCTGGGGATTCAGCTCTGTGGTAAGAGTGCAAACCTAGCATGCACTAACCCTTGAGTTTAACCCTAGCTCTACCAAAAAATAAAAATTGTGTTAAGAAATATCCAAGTCAAAAAAGAAAGAAAGAAAGAAAGAAAGAAAGAAAGAAAGAAATTTCCAAGCAATTTAAAAAAAAGAAATGTTCATTTATCAGCCTAAAGTCAAACAGTAAGCATGGACCAGCACTGCAGAGCCTGTGTGCTTTGCTTACTATGTTATAGTGCTTTGTGGCTGTCTTGCTTATGTTCTTTCTAAACAGAAGCCTGTATTTGTTTTTCTTTTCTTTTTTCTTTTTTTTTCTGGCAGGAAAGGGCTGCCAGGTAAAACCTGGAAGATTTTAGGTCTTTCAACAGTCTCCACCTTGTGTACCCCAGGCTTCTCAGTGCAGCCAGGGAAGAAAGGTCTTGTCAGGAGAGGGCCAAGGGGGCTGCTGTGGGGTGGAGAGGGCCGCAGGGGATTCTGGGGGCCAGGGCTGAGCGTGCTACTTTGGCTTTCCCATAGCCTAATGTCTTCCATTGCTTTTATGTATTCTGAGTATCCAGAAATTCACCAAGTTAGGCATCAAGGTTCTCAACCTCAAATACTACAGAATTTATCTGAAAAATTTTAAAGTATTCTCTTATATATCTACAGAATTACTATTGCACTTAAAAGTACTATTTCCATTCATATTTCCCCAGTTTATGGTTTCCTTTCAGTCTGATACACAATTTTTTCTTTCCTTTTCTCTTCTTTCTTTCTTTCTTTCTTTCATTTTTTGCATTTTAGGGAAGGGTCTACAGGTTGTTCAGGGTCTCACTACTAGCTAAAACTGATAGTGATCCACCTGTTTACAGCCTCCCAAGAGCTGGGATTACATGTGTGTGCACCACCACGCCCAGTTTCAGTTTCCATCTCAGCACACTCCTAGGGCCAGGCAGGCTCTCCAGGCCCAGGGATCACATCCCAGGCCGCTGTGCCTGCTTGCAGGCACTTCAATCGGCTGAGCTATTTGGTGGGTCCTAATTTACAACTCTTAAGGGACAAAGGGATAATATATTTCAAATAGACATTTTTATTTTTTTTTTAATTTTTTTTTTTTGTCTTTTTGAGATAGGGTCTCACTATGCAGTTGAGGCTGGCCTTGAGCTCACTTTTGTAGCCCAGGCTGGTCTCGAACTCGCACCAATCCTCCTGCCTCAGCCTCCTGAGTGCTGGGATTACAGGCGTGCGCCACCACGCCCAGCTACAAATAGACATTTTTTTATATCTAACTTTTAGTTTTTATTAGTACATACAGGTTCACTTTCATCATGAGGAATTTGAACATAAATGTATTTTTCTAAATAGAATTTTTAAAAAATAAGAAATAATAAAATATAACAATTGATTATACAGGTCTTGCTTCAACTTGCCCTTGATCACCCAGTGGAAAAGCTTAATTACGATCTGTATAACAAGCTGTTAAGAGGCTTAAATCAACAGCCTTCAATATTGCAGGTTTTACCAGTAACCCAATGCAATTATGGAACATTGGACTATGTATACAACTACTTCCTCTCCGTTCAAAGAGAAGAAATTTTTTCTTTGTTTTTCTTTCCTTGCCACTATCGATTAGAAAATTTATCATGTCTACACCCTGTCTTTTGTATGACTACTCTGAGGACAACAATATGCAATGTGTCAATTATTGCGAGTATACTACTAATGAGTTTTAAAACTATGATACTGTTATTTATTAAAAGTAATAAATAACAAAATAAAATATACCAATTAAGAATAATCTGCCAACAGTGGTGTTTCTGGTGTTGGTTGCTTACACCAACATTACAACTGGGCTAGCACCATGGACTTGGAAGAATTTAAATGTAGACACCACAGGCAATAAATTTGACATTGAAAGGCCTGCCCATAATTCTGAATTCATAGTATGGCCAGGCTTTGATGTTGACACAAATGAGACCAAAAGAAGGGAGGCTACATTCACAGGCTTGGGTGCCTGGCTGGTGGGTGACCAGGAACACGACCCACATCAGTGCTGCGAGACAAGCAGAGATGAGCCACTAGGAAGAAGGGAGCTCCTGCAGTCCTGTTGCACAATGTATCTGTCACAAATATGCCTTTAATTCTATGATCTAATTATTTATTTCACATCCACTTAAAGAGTGAATATGAACTTTGTTAGTGATAAAGACATTATGGTTCTTCTACTCTGTAGAAAAACAGAGCAAACACCCAGACAACTAATATTCAGACGTTGTATACTGTGTTAAAATTTCATGTAAACCAAAATTCTCGGCTACTTCCTCTTTCTTTCTTTCTTTCTTTCTTTCTTTCTTTCTTTCTTTCTTTCTTTCTTTCTTTCTTTCCTTCCTTCCTTCCTTCCTTCCTTCCTTCCTTCCTTCCTTCCTTCCTTCCTTCCTTCCTTCCACTTTAAAAAAATGTATTTGGTATAGGGTCTCATTACACAGCTCAGACTTCTCATGATCCTCTTGTTTTCAGCCTCCCCTGCACTGGGATTGTAGGTGTGCACCACCATGCTTGGTTTCAGTGGGTGGCTCAGCAAGGCATGTGGTGCCTGGGATGAAACTCAGGTCTCTGTGCTTGCCTAAGCAGGTGCTTAGTCTGCTGAGCTTTCTTGCCAGCTCTCAGCTGCTTCCTTTTCTTTAAAATGAGCAAATTGAATAATACAATATATCTCAGGCTCCTTTCAGCTCCTGAAGGCTATGTTTTCACAGCCTTGGGTTCAAATCTCAGCATGGCAAGTTACTTTAACTTTCTGAGCTCCAGATTAGTTTTCCTCTGGGAAAAGGAAATGGTAATTTTTTAGTTGTTAAAAATACATCTTTCAAAACTTTTTATCATAAAATGTTCAAACATACAGGTAAGGAAAATATATTTTGAGCCATCACTTAGATTCAATAATAAGTTTCATTTTGCTATGTTTGATTTTAGTGAACCATTTCAATGCAAATTATAGATAGTAAGACACATTATCCCTAAAATACTATAGCATTCACCTCAGAAGACTAAGAAAGTTTTCCTATACATCTAAAACACAACGTATGATCACACTTAAAATTCATTGTAATTTTCTAAACTTGTTTTTTCATAGTTGAAATTTGAGTTTCTCTATTTGCCCCAAATATTTATTTTATACATAACTTTCCTCAAGCTAGACTTCATTGAGAGCTGCACCATAAGTTTCTTTTTTTTTTTTTTTTTTTTGTCTTTTTGAGACAGGGTCTCGCTATGCAGTTCAGGCTGGCCTTGGGCTCACTTTTGTAGCCCAGGCTGGTCTCGAACTCTCATCAATCCTCCTGCCTCAGCCTCCGGAGTGCTGGAATTACAGGCATGTGCCACCACGCCTGGCTATAAGTTTCATTCTTTAGTCTTTCAAATCTTTTTTGTTTTTAGGAACATACTTTCCTTTTTTAGGGAGAAAGGGAATGGGTGGAGTACACTGTAGCATAATGAAATAGAAAATGTTTAAGATATGTCAAAAGCATGTAGCAATTTTCCAGGATAAACCTCACTATTCTGTATTACTAACATGTACTAAAAATAAAACATAAAAATTATATTGCTGAAGTAGAATGATATTCAGAAAAATGTATCAATCAAAATTTTGTGGCTGCAAGAATTTTCACCCAGTGATAGATGCACAAATATCCACCTTTTTAATTTGACGACAGCATACCGCAGGCCCTCTAATACCCCCTCCTATTTAACACCTTCCCCTGCTAAACACTGCTTTGACCTTTAACACCACAGATCAGTTTTGTTTGGCTTTGAAGCCAATATAAATAGAATTGTGTTACATATAAACTTTTATGTCTAGGTTTTGTCAGTCATATTTCTGAGATGTACCATGTAGTTATATGTATTACATTTTCATGTGCTGCTGATTTTCCATCAGTCAGATCCACTGGATGAATATACATTATAAAATGTGCATTTTTCTTATTTGGGGTTATTACAGGTAGTACAGTTATAAACAGTATCATATAGGAATTTTTAAATGTATTTTAGTACATGGGCTATAGGGTCTCACTATTCAGATAAGACTTGTAGTGTTCCTCCTGTTTTTCAGCCTCCCAAGCACTAGAATTACAGGTGTGAGCCACCATGCCCAGTCTCATTCACATCTCAGTGCTCCCTGGGAGTGGGGCCAGCATGGCAGGCCAGGTGTCAAACCCCTGACTCCTGTATCTGCCTACATAGGTGCTTTAATCTGAGGAGCTATCTGGCTGGCCTTGTATAGGCTTCTGGTGAGGTGCATACATAAGGTGGACTTGCCAGGGCTTGCAGGTATGTGAATGCTCAAATCTAGTTCATACTGCCTGTGTTGCAGAGTAACTGCATCGATCACACTCAGTAGAAGATAAATGTCGCTATCATACATACTCAACAACACCTGATGCTGTCTTAGCCGTTTTGATAGGTGTGTGATACATAACATCATAGTCTTAGTCCACATATTCCTAAGAACTAATGGCACACAAAAGAACTTTTATTATGATCATGGGCCATCTGGATAACCTGCAAAGTATCTGCTCAAGATTCCTAGCCATTTTTGTTTTTTAGATCATTTGTCTTTTTTCTCATTGGTTTTCAGGAATTCTTATACATTTTTTCAATACATGTCCTTTGTCAGTTTTATGTTTGCCAGTACCTTAACCCGCTCTATAATACATTATTTTGTTGAGTGCATTATGTATTTTGTTGATGGAAATGTATGTACTTTAGCTTAGTCCAAGTTATCTATTTTATTTCCTTTAAGTTCAGTGCCATATATGCCATGTTTAGGAAATAATATCCCAAGGTCATGAAGTTATTCTGTTATTTTCGAGAAATGTTATTGTTTCTCTTTCATATTAAAATAAACAGTCTATCTGTAACTGATTTTGTGAATGGCAGAATGTACGGGTATGATGATAAGTTTCCCACGTCAATATCCAATCATTCTCGCATAGTTTTATTACACATGCTATCCATTTCAACCTGCTTCAAAGAGAAACCTTTGTTATAAATCTAGTGTTTTCCTATATCTGGCCCTTTAAGACTATTTTATCATGTGCTGACCATTTGAATTTTCATCTAAATTTTAGAATTATCTTAACAACCTAAAAATAACCTGCTGGAATTTTGATTAGAACTTCACTGGATCCATCTATCAAATTGGAGAGAGCTTCCATCTTTGCTCTACTGTATCTCCCAAGATTTAGTACTGCACTCAATTTTTTTTTCAGCAATGTTTATTGTTTTCTGTGTGAAGGTCTTGCATGTCTTTCATTAGATATATTCCTAAGCAATGAATACTTTTCATGCTACTTTAAACATTACTTTAAATATCACTGTTTGATGGTAGTATATAGAAACTGCTTTCACTTTTTGGTGGGTTGAATTTGGTCCAGTACTCTTTGCAATTCACTTAAAGGTTTTGATAGTGTGTTTGCAGATTAGTTTGCGTTGTCTTCATACCCAATGTTATTATGTGCAAACACAATGACATTTATTTATCTTCTAGTCTAATCTTTATCCTTTTCCTTCCACTCCTCCCCTGCCCCTCCCTCTCTTTTGCCTTCTTCCTATCAACATTGCTATTGTCCTTATTATAGCTACCACCAGGACTCCCAATGAAATGATGACCTGAAGTCATAAAGAAGAGTGTACTCATTTTCTTGGAAGAGAAGTCTTCAATATTTCACCATTAATGCTAGTGATTATCGTAGATTTTTTAAAGTTTCATTTTCTTCTAGATATGCCAAATGCTTTTAAATCATGGATTAGTATTGAATTTTATTAAATACCTTTTTCTGCCTCAATGGAGATGGAATGTCTGTTTCATTTATTCTGCTAATGTGATGAATTATATATAAAATTACTTCTGAAATAATAAGTTTACTCCTTGTTCATGTCACAGACAAATGCATGTCAGTGAGGACCCAGAATTGTATTCCAATTTGTATTTATACAATCTTTAGATTCCAAGAGAGCTATCAATTTTGTGAATGCTTTAGTTTGGACCTGGAATATTTCCCAAAGACCCATATATTTGAGGCTTGGTCACTAGGGTGACACACTTGGAAGGTGGTTTATCTTGTAAGTGGCCTTGATGTGGGGAGTGTAGGTCACTAGGGTGTGTATGTTGTGCTCTGGAAGGTGAATGCAGGACCCCAGGCCCCTTCTTGCTTCCTGGAAAAAAGGTGAGAAGTTTTTATCAGCTATGCACCCCCAACAGGATGTGCTACCTCACCAAAGGTTCAAAAGTAACTTAGCTAATGCTAAGCTATGCACTGGAACTTCCAAAACTATAAGTCAGCTCTTCTCTCTTTATAAGCTAACTATCTCAGGTATTTTGATATAACAATGAAAAGCTAACCAGCATAGCCAGTGTAGAAAAAGAAAGCATGGAAGATCATAGAGAACATCACTCTCGTATTCATTCCATAGGATTCCAAAATCTTGTCATTTGTCTCTTCTCATTTCCATAAAATGTTCAAAGTACAGACTACGAATGACCTTATTCATGTATCTCTCTAGTGCTCTGGTTGTTTGAAAAGTTTTTCCTCTGGATGACTCCCTGGAAAGAACCACCCAGGAATCACAGTGGAGAGTTCTCGAAAGTTCACAGTGGTCTGCAGCCACTACTTTTGCATATGACTCAATGTGCAGTCTGTTTTGTTTTGTTTCCTCAGAGTTTTCAGTTGTATTCTGGCAGCAATCTAGAGCATTAAACAGTATAGCAAAAATTAGATTTTCTTTTCATTGTAAGTCTCTAATTGATTGAACATTTAAGAATTGTCTCTCTTAAACATCCAAGAGTTCTATTACAATGTGTTTTATTTTGGGGCTAGAGAGATAGCTTGGTGGTCTAAGCACCTGCCTGGCAAGTGTAAGGACTCAGTAGGATTCCAGGCACCATATGCCTCACTGGTCCCATCCCCTGGTGTGCCTAGCTGGCCACTGAAACTGGGCATGGTCGCACACAACTACAATCCCAATGATGGGGAGGCTAAGATAGGAGGATCACTATGAGTCTGAGCACAGTGAGACCTTGTACCAAATACATAAATGAATGAATAAATAAATAAATAAACAAAAAGATTAACAAGAACAACATTTTGTTTTTGACTTTTTGGGGTTTACTTTTCTACCTTTTCTGTATCCTTTCAAGATATACTTTCAAATTTATGTAAAAATTTTTTCTTGAATTAGTTATGCACACTATCAGTTTTGTTTTGTTTCAGTTATTTTAGTTTTCTTCCTCAGAGGTTACTGAAGATGATTTGACATTATGATGCATATGTTATAACTTCTTTGCCTCATTTATGTATCTGTTAATATTCCTTAAGTTCCTTTTCTATTGATTTCTTAAAAACCTATCCTTTCTATTTTTCTTTAAACATTTTCATTTAATTATTTTTTCTCATTCTACCTAGATAATTACATATATCTTTTCATTGAAAGAACACTTATTTTGCTCATGAATCTATAATTCAAGCAGAATTCAATTGGGTCAAATTTTTAAAATAAACTTTTCATACTAAAATAGACATAGACATATGGCACTGGTATATGTGGAAATCCCAGCTCTTTGGGAGGATAAGACAGAAGGATCACAAGTTCAAGCCCACCCTAGACTATTTACTGAGCGAGCAAGACACTGTCTCAAAGTAAAAAGGGCTTCATGCAATTTCAATTACCACCCACAAAAAAGAGGATATAGATTTGCATACAAAAGGTATCATCTCTTTCAAATAAGATAGAAGTAGTTGCAAGAAGCAAGAGTATATTTATGCCAAAAGAACAACCACTCGATGCTCAAAAAGGAAAAAAGAAAATCGGATCAAATAGGATTAATGAGTTTCTCAGAACTAGCAAACAGCAGGAAGGATCTTCTCCACTATCTGCTGATCTCAGATGGATGTTTATTAATAACAGGAGGGCAAATCTTTGATTCTTCCCAGAGAAAGAAACCAGACCAGAGAAAACGCCTCTCCCTGTAAGACTCCACACACCTCTGCCAACCTCATGATGGCTTCACAGGATGATTGCTTGAAAGGTCCCCTGCTCTCAGGAGCAACGGTACCAGTTTCAAGGTGTATGAAGTCTTAATAATCAAGAAAACATGGATGGGGAAATAATATTCACATAAATTGCTGGTATGAAATAGAGCAAAAATACATACAGGCCAATGGAGTCAACTAATTTTTGATAAAGAACTGAGTGGACAAGGAAGAACTCTTTCAACAAATGGCTCTGGAACCATTATTTGTCAGTATGAAGAAAAATACTTAATATTTATTTATTTGATAAGAGAGGTCTACGAATCAGCTTTGTGTCCCTAAGACAAAATTCTTGACATGTGCCAGTTAAAATAGATGTTTGTTTTCTGCCCTAGTTTCAGATGTTTTAGTTCATAGCGAGCCGGCCTGAAGACAGTGACGTCACTGAGGAGTGCAGCTGAGGAAAGCTGCTCAGTTCACAGCGCCCCAGAAGCAGAGAGCAGGAAGAGGGCACACAGAAGATGAGGCCTGGGACCAGAAAGAATTCCCGGGGGCATACCCCCAAGACCCACCCAGACACCCTCACGTGTGAGCTGCTTACTTCCTAGGTATCTCTTAAGCCAATCAAGTTGGCAGTCAAAATTAACCTTCATGGGAGAAAAATGATTTTCTTTTCTTACTATTAAGGTTTTAAAGTTCTTTGTGTATTTTGTATATAGATATTTTATTAGATATATGGTTTGTGAATAATTTCCTCCATTTTTTTTCTTTTAAGATTTATTTGGTGGGAGAAAATCTTGAAGACATAGGATAGACAAAGAATTCATGGACAAAAATCAACATGCATGTTTAATGCTTGAAAGAATCAACAACTGGGACCTCCTGCAACTAAGATTTTGTACCTGAAAAGAAATTACCAACAGAGTGAAAAGACAACCTGCAAATTCTGAAAAGATTTTAACTAATAAGTATTCAGACAAAGGAGTTCTATCTAGAATTTATAAAGAACTAAAAACCATTAGGGTCCCAAAATTCAAGGACCCAATCCAGAAATGGGCATCTGAGATGAACACACACTTCTGAGAGAAAGAAATTCAACAAGCCTATAAATACATGAAGAAATGCTCCACATTGCTAGCCATTCGTGAAATGCAAATCAAAACAACATTTAAATAGAATCTCACCCCATGAAGCCTGGGACCAGAAAGAATTCCAGTGGGGGAGGGACCCCTGGGAATTTCTTTATGGCTACCATAAAGAAATCAACCAATAACAAATGTTGGAGAGGTTGTAGGGAAAGAGGAACACTTCTCCACTGCTGGTGGGAATGCAGACTGGTGCAACCATTATGGAAAGCAGTGTGGAGACTTTAAAAAACTAGGACTGGAAATCCCATTCAATCCAGCTATCCCCCTACTGGGAATTTTCCCAGAAGAACTAAAAACATCATAAAATAGAGATATCTGTGCACCTATCTTCATAGCAGCACAATTTGCAATAGCCAAACTTTGGAAACAACCAAAAAGCTCATCATCTGAAGAATGGTTGAAAAAGATGTGGTATGTTTATACAATAGAATATTACTCAGCTATAAAGAATGATAAAGTAGAAGAGTTCATATATAGCTGGATGTACCTTGAACATATACTCATAAGTGAAATAAACCAGACCTACATATGCAAATATCATATAGTTTCCCTAGTATAAGAACTCAAAAGAAGAAAGATAAATAAATAAATTGGGGGGGGGGTAACCAGGACCAAACTCAGGACCTTGTGTTTTCTGCATTCTCAATCCCTATAAATTTTTTTTAGAAGAGTGACTTAAATACAAAATGCATTTAGAAGAGTTAAAAAAATTAAAGTTTATTGAAAGTGTTAATGTTTACTTGACCAACCTTACATACCTATATCTATTGATCTAAACAGATTTGATGATTAGAATCTGTAATGCAACCATTGTTAAATTTTTGTTCTTGTTCTGAAATTCTGTACTATATGTACTCTTGCTTGTTACCATTTTTCTATCTTTGTTTCTGCTATTTTTACGCTTTTTTTTTTTTTTTTTTTTTTTTTTTTTTTTTTTTTTTT
>PVJA010012309.1:0-52342 GCA_004027025.1 Myocastor coypus
TTCCCTTCCCTTCCCTTCCCTTCCCTTCCCTTCCCTTCCCTTCCCTTCCCTTCCCTTCCCTTCCCTTCCCTTCCTCTTTCTTTCTCTTTCTTTTGTACGAGTTTGTAATACAAATAGGTAACTTAGATTTACCTTCTTGGTGGAGTTGTTACAGATGGGTATAATCTGGGGAAGAAGAGAAAAAAGATTTTTGAAAAGAAGCTAAAAGTTGTTATGTCATGGCTGGGAAAGCGCTTGGCAGCATAAACACTTGTCGGGGAAGTACAAGGTCCTGAATTCAATCCTTGGTGTCACGTGCTGTGTTGGCCCTGGAATCAGGCATGGCAGCACACGTGTGTGTAACCCCAGTGCTGGAGAAGCAGTTTTACCTCAAGGAATGTAAATGTTATGTATCATACACACCTACTAATAAACTGAATTATAAAAAAATTTTTCTGAAGAGATAGAAGTGGAAAACTATATCTTTTCAATTCAAAACTAAGGAACACTTTCATTTATCTCTAATTACTTCTTATCACAAAATGCTTTTCCAAGTTTTAAATCAGAACAGATTAAATTAAAGAATTGCCTTTTACCTGTTAAACCATACTAAGTGACTTTGAAGTTCAAAGAATAGCAATAATTTGGGGTTCGACAATTATTTCTGATTACTTTTTAATTATCTCATTGTACACATACATACAGTTGAATAAAGCATTGATTATACACATTTGTAGAAATGAGTGAAGGCGATTTCTCTTTTAATTGTTTTACATATTTATTTGGCTTCCATTTTTACTCGGTTCTCTCCTCTTCCTTTCCTTGTACCAACAGTTTAAACTCATTCTCAGGTAACAACACTGACAGCTTAGGGAATATTAGCCCATACTGTTTCTATGTGTCTATTTTAAAATGCAAAGATATTTTATATACATCTGCCTGTTTTCTCACTCAACACATCCCCATGGAAATCAACACAAGTGACATGATTCATTCTTTGTAGTGGATGCATAATTTCAAGACTGTATGATACTTCACAGCACAAGATGCCGTAGGTTTTTCAGTCATTACCTTGATATTGGATTTTATCACTGTCGTCAGTGACATACACTTGTAGCAATTTCTGTAGGATAGATTTGTAGGAATGATATTGTTGGATAAAGGACAAAATTTTAAGTAAATAGATGATACATATTACTGTTAGAAGCTCTGCCACATGTAGCATCACATAACAGCAATATATTAGAATATTCCCTGTCAGCAAGACTTTACAAGTGTTTTTCTTTTAATAATATGATCAGTAGAAAGTACATCTTGCTAATATAATTGTCATGCTTATATCTGTTAGTTGTTTTGGACATCTTTTAGTTACTAGACTCTTCGATTTTCTCTTTGATTAATTGTCAATAAGGATATTTTAAGACAGGGGGAATATTTTGAGAAATATTGGTAGCAATTGTTTTTTACTGTAGTAATTTTTAAAACATTAGATATTCACCATGTATTTTCCCATCACATCAGAGTAAGCTGAATCAGATTCAGTAGAGAGATGATTTGTTAATAGTTAATAGAGTTAGCTGTTGAAGAAGGAACTTAGTGGTATAGCATTTGCTTAGCTCATGTGAGGTTTGGTTCTTAGCACTGCCAAATCAAAAGAAATCAAAAGAATAAAAAGGAAGACATGTGGCCACACAAGAGGAAAGGCTATGGACAGCATAGATATAGTGAACTTTGAGTGGGAAGGAACCCATCTCTGAGACTGGGAAGGATGCTGATGGCTTTATAGGTAGCTCAGCAGGCGGGGCTAGAAGTTGAAGGTATTTTGCTGCCCAATACGAGATCCCTTCTGGCTGTTGAGAAATCAGGGGCAGCAGCAGATCAATGACTTGATGGGGGTAGGGTAAGGACATTAACAATCACTGAGGGCCAGATGAGAGGAGTTGGGAAATAAGTCCATTTGAGCATAGCCTGAGGCCCCCTTTGCACAAACTCAGTGTGTTCTGCTACCCTTCTCATCAGCTGGAGTGCTGAAGTACACTACTAGAGAGCAGGCCGGGTCCAAACGGTGAAACCTTTGGGTCAGCAAAGTAGGAAGGAGTTCAGGGCGATGGAAGAGGTTGAAGGCTTTAATGACAAAGTTTAAAACTTGGACACACAGAAAAAATAGGTCACTGCAAAGAACAATGGGGAAGTTCACAAGAGATCGATTAACAGAAATAATGCAAGCCAGAACACAGGGAAAAAAAATGGTGAACTCTAAAATTTGAGTATTCAAGAGGTACCTGCACTTTTCATATGAGGTGATCCAAAGTCCTGAAAGGTTTTATATGTGAGAGGGAAAGCCAGTAAGATGCATAATTTAGTCAACTTAGTAGTCACTATGATTTAAGAATTTTTTAAAAGATTTTTTTATTGTATTTATTTATTTTTTTCTTGTTTCAGAACCTTTGTTTATTTATTCACTCATTTTTATGGCTGGCTCAGCCCGCCCTGAGGGCAAGGCTAGTGCAGCATGTGGTGCCCAGGATCGAACCGCGGTCCCTGAAGCAGCCCAAGCTTTCCCAAGCAGGCGCTTTAGACCACTGAGCTATTCCGTCGGGCCCGATTTAAGAATTTTTTTAACATAAAAGTAAAAAAAGAGATATTTTTAAATTTGAAAAACAATAAAGATAAGGCCTTTATCATCAATTTTATACACTCTATTCACTTCTTTTAAGAGAACATTTAGTTCTAAGAGAAGTTAGATGTGCTGTATCCTTTTAGTTTTAGTGAAAATTTGAATTTGCACGAAAAATCAATGTATGATATTTTCTTTACTGAATTCAATATCTTATTTTTCAGTGTTCTGTTCAAGGGCCAACCTAAGCTCCAATTAAGGTTCTGCTCCTAAGTGTTTCATTATATGAATGATTAATAAACTTACTTAAGTATAATACCAATTCTTCTATACATTTTTTAAGAGACTCAATTAAAAAAAAAAAAAAAAGATGAAAAAAGCCAGGCATGGTGGCTCACGCTTGTAATCCCAGCACTCGGGAGGCTGAGGCAGGAGGATCAGTGTGAGTTCGAGACCAGCCTGGGCTACAAAAGTGAGCTCAAGGCCAGCCTGAACTGCACAGTGAGACCCTGTCTCAAAAAAAAAAAAAAAGAGACTCAATAAGTAAGAGCTCCCTCCTTTGATATGGTTGCACTAGCTATTGTTTCATGCCTCATTTTTAAATGATAAATAACACAAATAATGAAGATTGTACTCCATGAGTTAGTTAGAGCATTCAGCTTTGCACTCCGACCATCCCAATTCTTGGCAGCATTTCTGCTACTGTAATTTGCCTGGATCTGTATGTTCTTAGGGTAACCTGGCACCCCCTTCTCCAATCCCACATCTGTAGAGCAGATGGCAACAGAACTGTCTTTGCTCCCTGTGATATATGGAAGTAGTACAAAGTAAAGAAGCTGGTCCCCAAGGGGATAAATGTGGCTATATGAAATGACGTTTATAGCTTCCATGGGAAAATTATACAGTATAAGCATTAAAAATGCTTGGGAAAAGGTGGGTACATTTACTTAGAAAAAAACTCTTGAGATTTTTATAGCAAATAAAAATATGATTCTTTATAAACCTTGAAATTGAGAGTAATTTCTTTCAAGCTTATATTTTAACCTAAAGTGGTTAGAAAATAGTAGAATTAAAATTCATGTTTTAGCCAGGCATGGTGGCTCATGCCTGTAATCCCAGAATTTGGGAGGCTGAGGCAGGAGGATTGGTGCGAGTTCAAGACCAGCCTGGGCTGCAAAAGTGAGCTCAAGGCCAGCCTCAACTGCATAGCGAGACCCTGTATCAAAAAGACAAAATAAATAAATAAATAAATAAAATAAAATTCATGTTTTACAGTATTATAATCAGTTGAAATCTTCAGGCTGGCAAGATGGTTTAGTGGTCTAAAATGCCTGCTTAGGAAAGCTTAGGAAACTACAGGACCGTGGTTCAGTCCCTGGCACCACATGCTGAGCCAGCTCCATCCCCAGGGCAGGCTAAGCTGGCCATAATACCAAAAAAAAAAAAAAAAAAAAAAAAAAAAAAAAAAAAAAAAAAAAAAAAAAAAAAAAAAAAAAAAAAAAAAAAAAAAAAAAAAAAAAAAAAAAAAAAAAAAAAAAAAAAAAAAAAAAAAAAAAAAAAAAAAAAAAAAAGTCTTCAAACATTATTGGATGAAAAATCCCTTAAAAAATCTTAAAAATCCTTAGGTAAATTGGTACTATCAACTTAATTATGAATATGCTGACAAGCTCTTCCAAAGTTGTAAAGTTGGCAAGTGTTGGACCCCTACAGAGCTAGCCCAGGCCCTGAGTGTGTGTGAGACCTTCTACTCTGCTGTGCCTACCAGATTACTCCAGCCCCAGCTCAGGTTGGGTGTGTGTGTGAGAACTTCTGCTTCACCAAGTCCACTGGACCCCCTGTAGTCTCAGTCCAGGCCTAGCATATGTGTGGGACCATCTACACACTCATGAGAACCTCCTCCATCAGACAGGCCTAGAGTGCAATTCTGCAACTAATGTTCCCTATAGAGAGGTTTGGGGCCAGAACCACCCAGCTAATCCAGGAGCAGAACATCTTGTCAGAGCGGCACAGTGAGTTCACTTCCATGGGCTGCAGCAGGAAGAAACTGAGCACAACAGCCAGACCCAAGCCAGGCACATCTAGGTGAGTTCAAACTTGGTAGATCTAGGTCCAGTAAGCTGAAGACTATTGGCTAGACCCAGACGGATGGGAGTGTTCTCTCTCTTTATCTCTTGATCTACAGAGGGGGCAACAGGTAGGCAGGTAAACTAGCCTGCCTGGAAGATCGCAAGTACATCAAGGGGAGGTGATGAGATAGAATTTAGGGGAACTAACTTAAATACAAATTCCCAATTCAATATCTGCTTAACCACACAGACATAGTGTTTGCTCTTACTGTGTAAAATACAAAACCATTAGTTACAAAAGTTGTCAATTGCTAAATATCACTACCCATTGTTAGTGTTCCTAACTGTAGTACTGTAAATACAAAACTGTACTTGCCTTAACCATATAATCTCTCTTGGGTAAGAATTTCAGTAGGTGATAAGGTTATAATGACACCAAAGCTCTATATCAAAGATCAGAGGACAGTAGCATACAAAATGACAAAGAGAAGGAGAGAAATGCAGTCTCAGGTCCCGAGCCCGCACAGAACAAATGTAGGACACACTAGCATAGAAGAAATTGGGAATCACACAACTGAAATCTCTGAGTTAATAGCGTCTGAAGTAAAGAAACAATGGCAGAAAAGTATAGAGGAAATCAGACCAAAAACACCCTCTGAAATAAAAAAAAGAAATGATAACTAAAACGAAAAAAATACTAAGTGCTTCTAAAGAAGACATTAACAACAACAAAAAAAGGAAGAAATTAGAAAAATGGTGAAATCCTTGAAAGAGCAATATAGGAAAGCAATAGAATGTAAGAAGCAGATTGAAAGAGATATACAAGAAATTAAAATCTCAATCACAGACTGACAAAATCATTTGGATGAAACTGAAGACAGAGTTTCAGATCTTAAAGATACTGTTGCAGCTAGTGAAAGGTAAGAAAAACAGTCTCTTAAAAAAAACTAGGATGGGACCCAGGGGCTGATGGGATTGTGGCGGCCCACTCTCCAGCTCAGAATCTACTGCTGTCCCTCTATGCTTTCAAAATGGCGACCTCTTTGGGTTCCAACACCATCAACAGGCAGAGCTGGAAGGATGGGACTTTCCTATCCTATGCAGACATGATTTGGAGGAAACCCATATATTCAAATGACCAAAGAAAAGTATGGCCTGTGCCAGGCCATCACAGTATTTTGCTGTTGTCTTGGGGTTCCCCATGCACTTCAAGAAGACTGAAGTGTGCCAAACCTGCAGTAAATTAAAGAATGTCTGCAAGACCTGCCTTTTAGACCTAGAATATGGCCTGCCTATCCAGGTTCCAGATGAAAGAGAATCTTTTAAAGACGATATGCCAAAATCAGATGTCAACAAAGAGTACTACATACAGAATACGGAGAGAGAAATTTCTAACTCTGATGGAACATGGCCACTTGGCATGCGGGGGAAAGCCACATCTACCAGTGACAAGCTGCTTAAATTGGCTCAGACCACACCCTACTACAAAAAGAATTGCTCCACGTACATTCCTTCTGGTTGAAAGGAGAGTGTAAGAGAGGAGAGCCTACAGACCTAGATGATCCCCTTGCTGATCAGTTTATTTAACACCTATATTATGGAATCAATGATCCTGTAGCAGATAAGCTTCTAGAGTGGCCTTCCACAATACCTCATCTACACCCACCTGAGGATAAGACTATCATCTCACCCTATGTTGGTGGTCTGGGTGATACCATTACTGAGACAGACCTCAGAAATAATTTTTATCAGTTTGGAGAGATCCAGATGTTCACTGTTGTACACAGTCAGCAATGTGCCTCCATCCAGTTTGCCATAAGGCAGGCTGCGGAAGTGGCTGCCAAAAAGGCCTTTAATAAGTTGATTGTCAGTGGTCATAGACTCAACATGAAATGGGGAAGATCCCAGGCAGCTAGGGTGGAAGAAAAAGAGAAAGATGGAACTACAGTCTCTAGGATCAAGCTGGAGCCTATTCCAAGACTGCCAGGAGCTCCTGCTCCTCGTCCCGCAGTAGAAGAACAGGCCTGTGCCAACTACTTCAACCTTCCCCCAAGTGGTTGCCCAGCAGTATTGAGCATCGCTCTGCCGTTGTCCCCTCGGCATGCCCCACCCCCATCCCCAGGTTTTGACCACACATGTTCCATCCAGTGGGACCACCTCCTCCTTTCATGAGGGCCCCAGAGCCAATTGACTGCCCTTCCCAGGATCTTCATGGATGGGAGCTCACGCCAGAAAACACAGCAGCCCCAGCACATTATCACCAATCCAGAGCTCTGTGGAAGAAAAAGCACTTTAAGATCCCAGCATGTGAATATTGGAAAAAATACAATTTTCCTTCCTTTGTAGTTTCCACAGTAACTGGATGTGTTCAGTTGTGAACAGTTGGAAAAATGACAGCATGCTTCCTTTCAAGCATTCAGAGGATTATTGGACCTCAAGCTACCATGAACACAGCTGGCTACTTTTATAACATTACTAAGAAAACCTAATGTCTGTTTACCTCAAATCTGTATTGGAACAAGCAGATGCATCAGTTGGCAGACCCAGCAGAGCTACCATCCCAGCTATAAGTTCATTTTGTAACCTTTTGTTGAGGGGCAAAAATAGACCAGCGGTAAAAAAAATCTTTTGAGCATTTTATGACTGTTGAGTATTTTCCTTTTTATCATCTTTTAAAAAAATAGTACTAATCACTGTAGTGGCATAAGTATGATTTAAGGATTTAACTTTTGGAAGTCACGCCCTCAGACAAGTAGAAGCCAACACCAGGCACAGCCCAAGTATTTTCTTTCCTCTCTTTTCCCTCGTTTCACAGGAATCTGATAGTTTTACATCTTTCCACTCTGTCCTCCCCTAAAAAAAAGACGAAAGTAATAATTACTTTTTATTTCTAGTACAAATTTTATGGAGTTGTGTATCATGGAAGAAACCTAGTGTCTGGGATGAAATTCTGAAAAACTCCTATAAAACATTTTAAACTGGAAAGCTCTGGAGTACGTTCAACTGGAAGACCTGGGACCTAGGACAGCTGAACTCTGATCTCCAGCATTCACCTTCATGTGTCTTTAGTGTCTCACTGTAATCCCTGCTTCTGGGCAAGGGGCTATTTAGTCTTCAGATGTTTTTTTTTTTTTTTTTTTTTTTTTTTTTTATAACTGAACTGTATATGTAAGGAAAACTTGATGTGTTTTATTGTTTTCTAATAATGAAAATGGGTCAGTTTTCAAAAAAAAAGAGAAAAACAACTAGGATTAAGTTGAAAAGAATTCAACATTTGCAAGATGATGCTAAAATGAACAATGTGAGACTGATAGACACCAATGAGAAAGAAGGAACCAATACAAGTGATATAAAAAGATTATGGGCAGAAGTAATAGCAGAAAACTTCCCAAATATGGGGAAGCAGTCTAGCATATAGCAACTGAAGCATATAGAACTTGAAATAATATCAACTCAATTAAAAACACACAAAGACGTATAATAGTTAAGATTCCAGAAATTCAGCACAAGATACCAAAAGCTACAAAAAAGAAAAAGATCACATTTAAAGGCAAATCCATCAGAATAATGGCAGATTTCTCCAAACAAACTATAAGCTCAAGAAGAACATGGAACAGAGTACTTCATGTCCTCCATGAGAACAAACTCCAGCCCGGGCTGCTATGCCCCGCAAAACTCTCTTTCAAGTTTGATGGAGAAGTGAAATACTTCCATGGCAAAGAACAACTAAAGAATTTCATGATGGGTGGGATTGGGGCTGGAGACTGCATTTTGCTCCTTTGCTTTTTCATTTTGTATAACATTGTCTTCTCATCTTTAGTGTAGAGCTTTGGTAGAGTTCTTACCTTAGCATCAGTTCAGGATCTACCAAGTTAAAACTCATCCAGGAGGGTATGGCTTAGGTCTGGCTGCTATGCTCCACTTATTCATGCTTCAGCCCTTAGGTGTAAACCTGCTTTGTCACTCTGGCAAAATGTTCTGCTCCTGGATCCTCTGGGTGGGTCTTGTTTCTAGCCTCTCTTTAGGGGATTGTGCCACAGGGTTCCACACCAGGCATCTGATGAATGAAGTTCAACTCACATGCTAGACCTGGATACTGGGTCAAATGAGTTTCTTGCTGGCTCTGGGTAGTCTCACTCACATGTAGAGCCTGATGCTGGGTTGAATGTGGATCCTGCAGGCCCTGGGTTGTCCCATTCACACACCGGGCCTGGATACTGTGTTAAATGAGTTTCTGGGAGGTCCTGGGTGGTCTCACTCCCTGCTGGACATGAATTCTGGGTCTGTGATGAGTTTATGTAAAACTAAATGTAAAAAATTACTCTATTCAACTTTCTATGACCCTTCTTCCCTGTAAGACCACAAGGAGGTTTGGTGCACCATTGATAAATTATCAATAGATGAGAGTTCCAAGAATAGACCTACAACATAAATCAAAGTGAAGGTTTAAATGTTTTTAACAGTACTAAATAACTAAAGTGTCGCTAAGCAACTGGAAAGCACTGTTATAGTAGTCAAGACCACAGGTATGCTGCTATACATTAAATGAAAATTAAACAATGCTTCCAGAAAGAATGTATGCTGAGTAACAGTAGCTCTGTCCCTAAAGGTGTTCTTCTGTCTGTGTTGAATGATAAATTTGTTTGTCAAACAGGATGCAATTTCTACCTTTAAAAGTTCTATACTTCTAAGGTTCCTTGCCTTTTTGTCCTCTCCTGCATGAGTATGATGACACAGTCCTGGGACCAGTAATGAAAGGCTCACATTTGAATTTTAATTTTTGATTCTTGTCTGGTTTCTATGTTGAGAACCTATAACAGTGTCTAGTAAAAATGTGTAATTGTTTTTTAACATTATATAGGAATTTAAGGTTTAGAATATCAATGATTGCTGGAGAACACCTATTACATGTTATATCTAAGGTGTTTGATATTCAGACGGACAGTGATGTAAAGCTCCACTGCCTATGGTATAGGATAATAATATCATTAAGCTTCTCTTATGGATGGTTAACAACTTAAATTTGTAGATCAAAAAATTAGAGAAAAGGAAGTGCTACAAGGATAGCCAATGTTTTGGCCCCAGCCCTCCAAGGTCAGTGAGGACTCAGGACATAAGAGAACCTGCACTGCAACATCCTGTAACTCAGTGGTGTCCCAAATTCTCTGTTCAAGGAGGTTATGGGGCCACAGAGGAAAGTGATCAGTGATATATAGTGTGCCTAAGGAGAGTCACCTAGAGAGAAAGAAATTGTCTCGGGCTTTTACAGAGAGCAAACCGGTGAAGCAATAGCTGTGACTCATCCAGATTGCTGACACTGACAAAAGATCTACAAACCACTGTACATGGTTTCAGGGTAAATCTTAAGGGAATTTGACTGACTATGTCAGATAAAAAAGTTACATTTTTTGTTATATATATCTGACTATACAAAATAGGATAGATACACAGCCACCTTCTCTTAATTCAATGAGAAGAAAGATATACACAAATAAGGTTTAGACAAGACATCATACCTGCATCTTGTGCTCTGAATAACCACTATGAAGACAACAATATGCAATGTATTAATTATTGTAACTGTCCTGGTAACCTGTTTTGAAACTGTCTTACTGCTATTTATTTCTCACCAAAATTAATAAAAATAAATATGTTGGCAAATATTTCTTTTTATATCCCACTAGAATCAAATGTTGTATGACATTAAATTTCATAATCTGCAATTCAATTGTTGCTTTCTGAGCTCCCTTATCATTTCTATAAGACTGTATGGAAATCTATCTATCTATCTATCTATCTATCTATCTATCTATCTATCTGTCTATCTATCTCTTTCTCTCTGTCACTATTGCTCTTTCCCTCCCTCAGTCTGTCTCCTTTGTCTGTGTTTCTGTCTATCATCCATCTATCATCTTTCTTTCTTGCTTGCTTGCTTTCATTCTTTCTTCCATAGTAAGGATTGATTCCTGGTTCTTCCCTCTGAGCTACATTCCCAGCTATTTTATATTTTTTATTTTTAGGTAGGCTTCACTACACTGAGTTGCCAGGACTGGCTTTGAACTGGTGATCCTCCTCAACCTCAGAGTGCTGTCACTACAGGAGGCTACCATCACATCCAGCTTGCTTTTCCATTTCATAAAATGTGATACAATAATATTTTGTGTCTGAGGGCCAGAAGGATGGTTCAGTGGTCTAAAGCTCCTGCTTAGGCAACTGCAGGGACTGCAGTTTGAACCCCAGCACCACATGCTGTGCAGGCCCACCCCAAGGGCAGGATGAGCTTATGATAAAAAAAAAATAAAATTATTTTGTGCCTGAGATGATTTAGATTTATAAGAACTATGCATGGAAAGTAGAAAACCTTGGAGGAGAGCATAGAAGGGCTGACAGAAGGTCCCCTGACATCAAGCTTCATAGATAGTGAAAACCTCTCTGGAGATGAAATGAACCAGGAGAAAGTTATAGATTTCAGCCCATTAATAAGGAACTGTCCATAATTACACATGATGGGAAAAATCTACATCTATTGCTGTACAAGAATAATTTTACACTTGCTATTTATTGAACCTTTGACAATGTAGAATACCATCATAACACTTCCTTACTTCACTATCTCTGAATAAGCAACTCTGACTTAAAATAAGGGATAGCAATGTTCTGAGGTACAGGTTAATATGTCCAAGATTGCACAGTGGTTAAATGGTAGAGTTTCAATCCCTGGGCTAAGGACCAATATCTTTCATGGCTACCTCGGAACCAGGCTGCACTACAAGGGTGAGCAGCAGGCCAGAGAGCGCAGTTTTCTCTGTATTTACAGCTCCTCCCATCATTCCTATCACCATCTGAACTCTCCATCCTTGTCAAATCAGTGGCAGAATTAGATTCTCATAGGAATGTGAATCTACTGTCAAATGCTCAGGCAAGGAATCTGGGTTATGAGCTTCTATGAGAATATCATGCCTGATGATCTGAGGTGCAGCTGAGGCTGTGATGCTTGTGCTGGGGAATGTAGTTATTGTATAGTTCAGACATACACTAATAAAAAAATCTGAAAAAATTCCTGCCCTCCCTCCTATGAGAAAACTATCTTCCATGAAATTACTCACTTAGGCCAAAAAGATTGGGGCCAACTGTCATAGAACTTATTCATCATATTTATGAAATATGGAGCCTTTTAAAATTAAAGCACCTATTAGTGATGAAGAACATGAGGAAAGAAACAGCAGAGCAGAATAGTCATCAATCAATAATGAATTGCAGCTCTAGGGAAAGCTCAGCCAGGATGACTGCTTCATTGTCTTCCAACCAGAACTCCTTCAGCAGGCTATTCTAGAATGACTCAGTGGCTTAAGGGACAAACGTCACTCTCTGACCCACTGGAAACTTTCAGTGTGTGGCAAACTGGTTAAGTGACAGGGGCTATATTCATAAAGAAAATGGAGGAAGAAATATATACTCTCATTTTGAAACTGTCCAAGGGAGATAGGGAAGATGCTTGGAGGAATAATTGGAAAGCCTGAATCCATTAGTAACATTATGAAGTTACTAGTAACATAGTAGCATATGCTAACCATTTTAATAGCACATTATGAATATGTATATGAATAAGGGTACAATGTATTTAATTTCTGCTATTTCCTAGGTTTCCATGGGAATTATGGTGAAATAGCTTGAGTTTTAATTCTATGGATTCTTACTAGAAAAGAAATGTTATATTTAGCAAGTGGTATAGGAAGAGAATTCAGAATTTACATTAAGCCCTGAGATCTGTTCTGTTTGTCACTGACTTGAATGTGTTCATCTGTCTCTTTAACCAAGAGTATATCATTGGTTATCTATCAGTATCTCCAAGACTGACAACATAAGAAACATACGTATAAATTTTTAATATCCATTCATGTAAATAATGTTAAGTAACTAAAATACCATTTCTGTTCCAATTAACTTAAATTCAAGGAAAAAAATCCCAAAAGGAAATAAAATCCAATAATTTTGAAAATATAGGCAAACATGGGCAAATGATGTTCTGGATGTCAAGGAAGCAAAAAGTTGGAGCATATAGATTGTTCAGTGTTGTGCCTTAAAGTGTGGTCAAATAGAGAGCGGATGGGCTTTTCAGTACTGATTTGGGATTTCATGCTGTGTTGTCACTGGGAAATCAGAGCAAGGACAGATTTAGCTATGAAAAGCACTATCAGTAGTGAAAAACAGAACAATTAATGCATTTGAAGGAGCAAGAAGAGAAGTTAGATATTGTTGTACGATTATTGGTCCAGTGCCCAAAGAAACGACAAGAAGACCCGATGAATGTAGCTTCAGAGGACTCACCGAGATTTCTCTTCCTCAGTGAGCCCAGAGCCTCAGAAGGTTCTTCTTTTTATTTAACATTAAAAAAATAGCTAAGGAGTGTACATCACTACTTTAATAGACACAGCATATTCCAGACACGTAGCTCATGCAAATGCTAACAAATAGTACTTTAAGCAGGGGAAGAGGCAACCATTGGTGTCACATAGCAGATAAACAAAGAACAGGGCATCCATGGGAAGAGCTGCCATTCACAACGTTGAGCCCCAGCTTTCTGGGAATCTCAGGCAGCAGAAGGCAGTCCTCCCCGGGCTCTGTCTATAATTCACCACTTCTAGGGACATCAACTGGTCTTCAATCTTATCTCTATGTTACTACAAGATATGACTATTCATGGAATTTAATCATAAAGAGAGGAAGGAATGCAAGTGTTGCTTAAGGAAGAGTTTGAGTTTCTTAACTGGTTTTATGATTTTACTCAATAATTTTTATTGTCATTGATTCCTTCCTTCTTTAACATTTTTACTAATAGCTTCAACATAAGTAGCTTTGATTTTATATGTGAAGTATTTCGGGCATAGTACCGACTTGGTTGGCTCTGCAGTGCCTCCAGGGCACTGCTGGTAAAGGCAAATGACTGTGGGGCCTTTCTCCAACACTGTTCTCCCCTTTGCTTTCTGGCCACCAGTTACTAAAGAGCTTTGCTTGACTGTGCCCTTCCATCATGATGGTCCAGCGTACAGCCAGCTCACCAGGAATGAAATCCCCTAAAACATGAGCCAAATTAAACTCCTCCTTCTTTGACTAGTGGGTGTTGAGCACTGTGTCTAGCAACCAGAATGCTGACTAGTACAACTTGGGACATTTTTGACATGAAAAATGGCGGTATTGTTACACTGAGAATTTCAACAATTTCCTGAAATAACCCTAATAAAAGTATTCAAAAGACACCTATTCAAAGCTCCTATTATACAATGAAGGCATAATATATTTAAATTGCCCACTATAAATTTATCTTTTCTTTTATTAGCATATTTGCACCTTCACAGTTTAAGTTGCTTCCTAAATTGTATTTGAGAGTACCAGCAGGTCTTTTTCAATATGAATATAGGATATTGACTATTTTTCAGATCCAAGGTGTGACATGCTTATGGTATTTAAATGAAAAGAGACATTCTATGTTTGAATATGTAAAATAAAATATTGTTGTTAATTGTCTAAGATCATCAGGTAGCATTTGCTCTTTGATGGGCATCTGTTAGCTCCCTCTGATGATTATACAGGTATGGATTACACAAATAGCAATCCAGAGGAAAGCAAACTTCATATAGGTACGGAGTGCAGGCTCCGACTAATGCCTACTGTAGGCTTACGGCTAATCTCTTTCATTACATTTAACCTTTACCGGCAGCACCTACTATGAAAGACAGAACTTTTGGCTGAGAACAGGGAATTCATTTCTCTTCACCAAAGCAGGAACAGGACTGGCCAAGTGCTTCTCTGCTATGTAATGAGGAACAGCTGCTGGCTGAGTGGGTGAACTACTTCCTGAAGTTCAGCATATTTTCCTGATTAATACTTTTCATATTTTGTATTCTTGGATTCTTGTGGGCAAAAAAGGAGACAGTGTATTTGCCTTTCTTTCTTTCTTTCTTTCTTTCTTTCTTTCTTTCTTTCTTTTTTTCTGTGTGTTTTCTATGAACAAGATTTCTTTATGTCATTTGCGCATGACACATACCACAGTTGTAGGTTTTGTGTTCCAGGTCGGACATATTTATGAGTGCAAGCTTCTGGTCTTAGATGATGGCAGTGGGAGGACAGCAAGCTGTTTACTGTCAGAGTTGAGGATTGTCACACAGGAAAGAAAGCTCCCTAAAATCCTATAAGCCCAGAGTGAAATATAAATATAAGTGCTTGTCCTTTTTGAATCCTCTAGAAAATTGAAAGAATATAAACATCTGGCTTGCTGTCATTTCAGAATCATCTGGGCTTGACATCAAATGACACCATTTATCCTGATAATTCTTCTGAATATGAATGGATTTGGGCTCTCTGGAGTGAGCGTCTGTGACTTAGGCAATATAGTCCTCAGACAAAGGAAAGAATTCTTACTTTCAGGGAAGAAAACTGTGTGTGTGTACTTATGCCAGTTGAAACAAGTGGCGTGTTACAGTGGATGAAGTGCTGGATCCAGAAATTACACATGGCTTCCCTTCAGATCCTATCCTCAAAAAAGGCCCAGATCCCACTCCAGGAAAATCCCTGAGATGAGGCTCTAGGCCGGTGAATGGCACATAGAGCTTGAATTGGCCGGTCCCTGCACGGCAGTCTTTTTCTCACACTGACAGCGGAAAGGCGTGACGAGTAACAAGACCAAAATGAGGTCGGCGATTTCTGAAAGTTCTCAGGAAATTCAGAGTGTCTTACTGAAAATGCCACATTTTCAGTGAACATGCGACAAACATTGGCTCTTTCAAGAGCAGGTGCCTGTAAAGTTGGTGCAGGAGGGCTCAGCACCAAGCACTCCGGTGACCGCCCTATGTCTACGATGCTATCAATCTACCCGCAGTACAGTGGTCCATCGCTTACTGCGGAGATCGCAGACATCCCTGCGATCAGTGAAAAATCAACAAAACAGCGACATTACATGGATGTTAGTATTTATATGTATTTTAAGGCTTTATAAACCCTTCCCATACTCTTGTAAACTTTCCCCACACTTTTAAAAATACTTCTAAACTTCTTAACCATTTTCTAAGCTTGTAAACCTACATACTTTTAACAACATATGTATATTTTATAGCATCGCAAAATCCTACAATATAGCGAAAACTCCGTGATAAATAATTTAGATTAATATTGTTGAAAACCCATGAAAAGTGAGCCCGTGAAAGTCAAGCTGCGAAATAGCGAGGGCTTACTGTACAGGAAGTGCCACGTGACCTCACCGTGTTCCTTTGTGCATTTAGGCAACTCCGAATATGAAGAAGTGGCTTCTTACTATCATAACTTGCCTTTACAGTACTTTTCTAGCCCTTTTATGAATATTTGTGAATTTTTTCCCCAAGCAAAAATGTGACATAAGCTAATTTTTATTAATAGAAAATAGCTATGATAAGACAAAAATAACTTGTGCATTTTTAAGGTCAAATGCCTGAGAAAAGTAAAAATTCCTTATCTTGAGATGACTAACTTGTTCTATTTTATTTTGCCTATGAACAGAAAAGGAAGTGCTACAGAAGGGCAGGAAATAGCATTCGTAGGTGAAATAACTCACTTAGTGCCAAATTAGTGTCTCTGACATTTGGGGCAGGGATGGAGAATTTAAAGTGGTTAATCTCTCCTCACAATCATTAGACTGAGCCATAACTAGCAAAAATTCCATTGTTTCAACAGAGCTACTTTCAGTAGACATTTCTGCAATAACAAAGACAGGGGATATTTTTCTTCTCATAAGCTTTTGTCCTCTTCTGCATTGTTTTTCGGTAATGCCTATTGGTAGTATATAATGCTCCCATTCACCCAGGAAGTTGGTACACGGACAGAACACATCTTAATTCTTTGTTATCCCCTTTCTCTCCTCCCCTTCCTCCTCCCCCATCTGCTGATCCCTTCCCTTTTGCAAAACAATGATCCTGTCTCTTACTGTCCGTGTCTTACTTTACTCTTCATTTATGCTTTGGGTTTCTCCTGTGAGAGAAACCATGCATTATTTAACTTAGGTCTTTGTATCTCATGTAACACTATGGCCTCAGGGTGCATTCATTTTCCTTTCTGAATTTGGTTGGAGCCCAAAGTCCTCACCCCAAGCCATAAGGTGCTTTCCCATATTTCTGCAATTTATTGCGACCATGATATGAAAGAAAGTAAATCAGACATGGAAAAATTCTGCAATCAATTGCAGAAATCACTACTTGTACTTTTCTGTTTGATTTGATACATTTTTTAATAAAATACAAATATCTGGAAAAATATGTAGTGTTACTAAGCATTTAACTTTTACAAATGTGCTCATTCTTTTCATCAATCAAAGGCATGAAATATATTTGCTTTATGCTCTCTAAATCTATAGAGCATACAGTTCACTGATGAGCTTACACTTAAGTATATATCCACATATAAAATATGTAAAATATAGGCAAATGTGGTGACAAATGCCTATAATCCCCACACTCTGGGAGACTGAGGCAGGTGAATGGCACATTCAAGTTCAACCTGAGCAATTTACTGAGTTTTCTTTTCTTTTTTTTTTTTTTAAGACAGGGTCTAACTGTGCAGTTCAGGCTGGCTTTGAGCTCACTTTTGTAGCCCAGGCTGGTCTCGAACTCCCAACGATCCTCCTGCCTCAGCCCTCCCAAGTGCTGGGATTACAGGCGTGAGCCACCACGCCTGGAAATTTACTGAGTTTTCAAGACACTGAGTCAAAATGAAAAATTGAAGGTCTGGGACCTAGGTTACTGTGAAGGTCCTGAGTTACATCCCTAGCACTGCAAATAGCAACACTAATAACTATGTGTGTAAATACCGTGAATGATGTGTAATGTAAGTTTCAGGTACTTTTTAGAGTTATTTTTACTTTATTCTGAGTTGACTTAATTTGCTAACTTAAAAGAAAAAAAGTCATCCTCAAGGGTTGGGAGTATAGCTCAGCAGTAGAGTGCCTACTTCACATGTGAGAGACTTTGAATTCAGCTCCTAGGATATCAATCAGTCAATGAATCTTCAAGTAAGATGCAGTGCTACAATCAATATAGCCCTCCAATTAATTCATGTAGTTTCTACTTCAGTGCTACATTCATAGAGCAGTTTACCGAGGCAGAAATAACCCTTAACAGAATAAAATAGGATGTCTAATACTTATCAGGTGTTAACAAATACTATTGCAACTATTACTTTCTGTCCTCTTTTATGAAACAATATCATTTGCTAACATAATTAGCAAACTACAAAACATGATCTGTAAGTTATAATCAACTGCAGCATTTAAATGATGAATAGAAGGACATTTTTCGTAAGTGCAAGAAATTTTTAAGAAGTAAAGAAAAATGTGTTTGATTGACTTTCATTTAAATTAAAAATAATGTCTCTCTTCAAGAGGTCGCCATCACTAGAAAGAAAGAGCTCCTTGTTTCACAGCAGAAGACAGTGCTGCTCTTGCCAAAACTTCAGAAGAAAGCATGGCTTCAACCTCCTCGTTAACAATTCCATTGCTTTGTTATTAGTATGTGTTTGTGAGGTATGGTTGCATTCACTTCGGGGAGCTGGTACAGACGCATCATGTGTCTTGGTAATTGTTACACCTCGCCCACTCTCCCCCTCTTTCTTTCCACAGCTCTCCTTCACAGAGTCGCTTTTCCATTTCTTATCATTGCTCTTTCAGTTTGCTCTTTAAATTATTTACATTATAGGCTTCTCATATTAAAGAATGCACATGACACTCGGCCTTCTGTGTCTGGTTTCTTTCAGTTAGCATTATGGTCTGCAGACCTGTCCGCTTTTCTGCAAATGCCTCAAGTGCACCCTTGTTTATAGCTGAGTAGTACTTCAGTGTGTATGTGCATATCACATGTTCTTTATCCATGCATTTATTGATGGCTGATTTTCTTTTAATTGCCTCTACTCAGATTTTTTTAACATGTCACTCTTTGAGAGGTATTCAGGATCATGCTTTTCTCCCTCTCTCTCTCTGTCTCTCTCTCTCTCTCTCTCTCTCCCCAAACAAAACTGTGTCGTGGAATACTACTCAGCCATGAAGAAGGGTAAATTTAAGCCATCTGTAGTACTCAATGGAATTATACAAGATGTTTTTCTTCTGTGAAACCATCCATGTTGTCACAAAGATTATTATAAATATTTTGGTGGCCAAAACCCAATAAGAAACTGCATAAAACTGAAGAAAGTTGAATGAAAAAGTCAGTAGGAGGGCCAGTGTGATGGTTCAGTGGTCTAAAGTACCTGCTTAGGAAAGCTTAGGCAACTGCAGGGACCATGGTTCAAACCCCAGCACCACATGCTGTGTCAGCCCCACCCCCAGGGCAGGCTGAGACAGTATATATATGTCAGTGGGAAAATAGGTACAGGTAATGGAAACCTATATTTAAGAAGATCCGTTATTTCATAAAAGGATTAAAATACTTCAGCAAAGGACACAGGAAGCTAATGATGTCTACCAGCTAAACCGAGTATAAAGACTATGAAATAACTACATTTTAAAGAAAGCCAAAGTCTTGTCTATTTTACAATTTCTTGTGTTTGTTTAACAGCCACAGAATGGACTTCTTCTCTGGTGGTGGGCAAAGGCAGGACAGGAAGCAGAAGTGACAGGCACCTGAGCCCGCCTTTCACTCTGGCCAATGAGTCAAACGGAAGTCCACGGCAGAGGTCCACGGCTGTCAGATGGGAAGGAGGACCATTATTCAACCACAGGCACAAGAAGAATGCCGAATACTGCCATGCCACTCAAAAGTGACCTTTTCAACAGTGAAATATTTTAGGCATCGAGGCGAATCTTTAGAAAGTGTAATGCGTTATTTAGGCAGGCAGGTGTTTGGGTCTGCTGTCATCTCAGCAGCACTGGCCGTGGCCCGTCAAGCTCACGTAGGCCAGCTTGGATCCCCGGTACCGAGTGCAATCACACAATCAAGCTGCAATTATGGCCTTTTGGGGGCCAATCTTCTGTGGATTCCTGTCTGTCTTCTAGGCAAGAAATGTAAGTGAAAGTAGAAAGTACTATTCTGTGCAGGCATCTCTAAGGCACTGGGAAGAGAGGCAGCATAGTGTGGTGACTGCCAGAACCATCTTATTGACAAAGAAGTTCATGTATTAAAAAAAAAAAAAAAGAGAGAAGTTCATGTGTCAGCAAGGAACACTTCGTGGCTTCAGTACACAAGTCTGCTTTGGTGTGACTCAAACACAAAGAGTCCAGCAGCTGAGGTCAGCTTCAGCAGGCAGTGGCTGCACTTCAGGGGACCTAGACGCCCACCTTGATGCCCACGGCCACTACAAAGTGGAGAGGGCTGAAGGGCAGCGGTGGTGAGATGAGGTCTCAAAATTCTGGAGGTGAGGCTTCTCAGTTGAACCCTAGAGATCCGGGGATTTCACCAGCAGTGCTATCCACATCTTCCAGGGGTTTTGTTTGGAAGCTACAGATAGCAGCAACTCAATAATAACACAACAAAAATAATCTCATGCAGGCCATGAAGTGTCCTCAGAAACTCAAAGGGCAGAGGGTAGAGGCTCAGAGGAGAACCAGGAACTAGGGTACTTGGAGGAACCAAGAGGGCTTTCGTTGCTCTTGTTTATGGTGTTGGGGCTTGAACACAGGACCTTGGTAGAGAGCTTAAACTCCTAGCTTCTTAATTTTTCTATTTTTTTTTATTTTAAAGAGAATAAAGCCGGGCGTTGTGGTGCACGCCTGTAATCCCAGCACTCGGGAGGCTGAGGCAGGAGGATTGGTGCGAGTTCGAGACCAGCCTGGGCTACAAAAGTGAGCTCAAGGCCAGCCTCAACTGCATAGCAAGACCCTGTCTCAAAAAAAAAAAAAAAAAAAGAGAATAAAAAATCATTAAAATGATACAGAATTTCAAAGCAAGATGATAGGAAATCAACAATGACTGTTACATTGTATATTGTATCTTCAAAGTAGTTGCTCAGATTATCAGATATACATATTCAAAATTGATTTAAAAAATTAAGCACCAACTGTCCCTTTCAACAAATCAATATAAATGAGTAGTATAATTATCTTACCTATATTGTGTCTGTCTATCTGTCTGTCTGTTCCCTTCTTTCTTTCTTTTTTTCTTTTTTTCTTTCTTTCTTTCTTTCTTTCTTTCTTTCTTTCTTTCTTTCTTTCTTTCTTTCTTTCTTTCTTTCTTTCTTTTTTCATCTTTTCCCTCATCCTGACTGTTCTTTCTTTTTGAGAAGTTTCTTTTGCTTTTACGATATCAATTATACCTTTTGGTTTTATTTACTTTTTTCAGTTTCTTACACTAGGGAGATAATACTATGTTTGCACATGCATGCCTGATTTGTTTCACTTATTAATAGAGTGAGTAGTTCTATGCATTTACCTATAAATGTCTCAAGTCTCTTTTTGTTTACATCTGAGGAATACCCTTAAGCTAGTAAAATAAAAGATGTTTATTTGATTCTGGGGCCACTAGTGCTCCACTGTGTGGGTCTCCTCCCTCTTTGGAGAGCTCTTTGTGTTCATCTTCTCTCAAGGCTTCATTTTTAATGGGGTCTTTCCATAGCTTGTTCTCAGCGGAGTAGGCAGAACACATAAACAATAAAGAATATCTGGTAGGGAGCTGGGGAGATGGCTCCGAGGCACAAGTGCCTGCTGGGCAAGTGCAAGGTCGTGAGTTTGAACCCCAGTCCCACAAAAAAAAAAAAAAAAAAAGAATATCTGGTAGAAAAAGGAATCTTGCGTCTATCTTTCCCAGGGTTAGTTTCTCAGTGAGGTATGAGAGAGAAAGAGCATCAAAGCATCTCTTGCTAGTAGGAAATCAGGACACTAGATTTACCCAGAGATATTCCAGCAGATGCCAATACATTAGAGATGAAGTGTCAGATTGACATGGAGACTGATCTCTGGTAGGGTCATGGTACTCTTGAACTTTTAAAATACTTAATAAATTGAGTGATCTTTTAACAAAGGGGTTTGCAAAATCTTTGGCTCATTTACTCACAAGCTGTGCTACTCCTGGCAATGTCTATGACAACTGTGCTGGATTTTTGCTTCCATTCTTTTCTTTTGTTTTTTATTTAGTACAGGGTTTACAGGGTCTCACTACACAGTATGGACTTTTAGTGATCCTCCTGTTTTCAGCCTCCCAAGTGCTAGGATAACAGGTACCACACCCCGTGTCATCTACCATAGCAGCATGCCATGGGGCAGGGCTGGCATGGCACCCTGGGGATTTAGCCCTGGTCTCTGCATCTGTCTAAGCAGGTGGTTTAGTCTGCTGAGCTATCTGACCAGCCCTTTTGCTTCCTTTTCTATTATCTATCAGGCCACCATCCACCATGACCAGAACTTTCTCATTTGTTCATCCTGGTATAGGGGAATGAAATTTCCAAAGTAAGATACATGGGATGAGTTCATGTTCAGAACAATGAACTTTAGGAACAACAGAGGTTAAGAGCAGAATATATTTATTGAGAGAAAGCTTCTGTCTGAGAGAGAGACCCAAGAGGACCCGAATGAGTTGCCAAGGCACCTGCCTTTTCTGGAGGTTTTATAGAGCAGAACCTTGAGATTAGCTGGGTCTAAGGTGGAAAACATGGGAACTTCCACATGAAGTGGGAGAAAATTATGGACAACCAATAAGGTTACAAGTGCAATTTCTGAGGTAAAATTTATTAAATCCAGGATCAGGTGGAGAAATAATACAGTAAGGGCCTGAATTAGCATTCTTACTGATTTTTTTTTTTTTTTTTTTTTTTTGAGACAGGGTCTCATTATGCAGTTCAGGCTGGCCTTGGGCTCACTTTTGTGGGCCAGGCTGGTCTTGAACTCGCACTGATCCTCCTGCCTCAGCCTCCCAAGTTCTTCCAGACTCTTCAAGATGATTGTTATCTACTTAGAGTATCAATTCCAGATGCTTATCTTTAAGGAGGCATGCATTTGTCTGATCTTTTGTCTTGAACTCTATTTCTCCCACAGTTGCAGGCTCTTATCCTCTTTACAAATCCTGTTGTAGCTGTTGTCTAGCTGTGCCCTCAGAGCATCCTCTGCTCATAGGCAAGGTTTCCTTAGGTGGCTGGATCTAGGACAGTGATGGTGAGCCTTTGAGAGCCTTCAGTACAAATAACCTGCTGCAACACCTGTGCCGTGGGTGTACCCCCCCATCCAGGGGGTGTGAATATGGATAAAGGGTGTCTGATATCTAAATTAGTCACTGACTGGTTTAGTAAAGTTCAGGGTGTGAACAGTGGGAAGCCTAACTCTGGGTGTGCGAGACAGCATCCAAGAGTCTTGTAGCCTGGAGGAGATAGACAGGAAAAGCAGCTGCTGCTTCGATGCTTTTCTGACTCCCACCTGCTCTGTTCTTCCTCTGTGATGTCCCTCTGCTGTGACATCCTAGAGACCTTAGAGCCAGCCCACTATGGACTGAAATATTTGCAAACTGTGAGCTGCAATAAGCCTTTCTTCCTGTAATTTATGGGCTTCATGTATTTTAGCCCAGCGATTAGGAAGTAACGAAAGTAAATCCTCAAGACAAAGTCTTTGGTGGGATTTTCCCATATGTAATTTGCATTTGTCTGGGTGATCAATTATCTACTTACTATTTTGTCACTGCACAACAAACCTAGAGGGGGCCCTTTTAGGTCCTCATATTGGTTCAGGAAGTTTATATCTGTGATCCCATGGATAAATTATCAGAATCCATCAAGTTAATTCTAATCTACTAATTCCAGTGCAACTTTCAGTGCGAATAAAGGCAACAAAGCATATGCATAGTTATGGGCAGACAAGGGGTCCAAGTCAGGCCATGGCGATGGCTGTCCGGAACAAAGGCCTCCATTCAGAGTCAAGCCCAGGGTTTTATTCAGTCATGAAGGAGGAGAGGCTTGAGGATGAATGACTGAGAATTGCAGGAAGTAGGTGAGCCCTGTGAGCTGAATTAGATAGGAGGCCTGTCACATGCAGAGAGAAGGATATGCACAAAACATAATTTGCATTTGACTATTGAGATAGTATCTAATATTTTGGGGTCTGGTGCTTCAGCTCTCTGCGTAATCTTTCAAGCCCCAGGAAGTAATAGCAGGCACAATCCCAGCCAACAGCATGGAGCACTGGCTCTTCATCCTGTCTTCATTCGGCTCATATTAAAGAGCCACAGGTGTGGGTTACCAGGGAAACACACATACTGCCACCAGCACCTTGGCTAGACTGACATGCATTGTTTGAGGCCAACTGAAGTACAGGGAAAAATCCTAGTCAGCTCTGTACACATCAATACAAGGCAATAGGGTCAGGGTGAGCCAAAACAGAGACAATCGCTCTTCTTTCAAAGAGCCTCATTCAGGTTGTCCTCCACACAATCCCACCATGGCAGTGCCC
Organism: Myocastor coypus; assembly: GCA_004027025.1. Taxonomy (NCBI): domain Eukaryota; kingdom Metazoa; phylum Chordata; class Mammalia; order Rodentia; family Myocastoridae; genus Myocastor; species Myocastor coypus. The sequence goes on from PVJA010012309.1 coordinate 24,041, forward strand.
TTGACAGTGTCCTCTACTCTTTGACCAGTGTCCAATGCCCAATGCAAGGTAGATATCTGTAGAAAATGCTTCATGTGAATAAGTGGTTTCATGAACAACGCTCAAAGATGTGAAGGGACCTAGGATACATAAGGTGGGGCTGTTTAAATTGTTTGGCATGATGATGTCCTGACCATGAAGGGCATAGTAGGCTTTCAGCATGCCTAAACTTTAAATATGTTTTTTCCTAATCACAGATCCTTAAACTTTTTCTCAGAATATTTACTTCAAAAATTTGTGAATTCTTTTTCTGTTTAAATAAAATACCATTTTGTTGTGAAAGAAAAAAAATATATATATGTATATATATATATAAATGTATACACAAGATAGTTAGGATATACAGCTACTTTCTCTTAGTTCACTGAGAAGAAAGGTTTATATAATATTGTTTAGACAAGCTATCATGTCTACATCTTGTCCTCTGAATAACTACTACAAAGACAATACGTAATGTATTAATTACTATAACTGTCCTATTAATCTATTTTGAAATTGTTTCATTGCTATTTTATCTTTTTTCTCATTGAAATGAATGAAAAATAAATAAACAAAAATTTTAAATTCTTTAATCCTTTGAAATTTACATAAATTGTCCCTTAACCTCTTCCCAGTCTTATCACATACATATGTGCTTCTCAGGGACCAGGAACCCAAAAGGAACAGCTATTTCCCTGCCTGTGGGTCTCTAGAGATGATAGGAGCCTAATTTCTTTCTTTCTTTCTTTCTTTCTTTCTTTCTTTCTTTCTTTCTTTCTTTCTTTCTTTCTTTCTTTCTTGGTGGAGTTGGGGTTCAAATTCATGACCTTGCACTGGCTAAGCAGGCACTTTTGCCACAAAGCTATCTCCTGGACCGCTAGGAACTTAATTTCAAAACAAAAAGCCAATTACCAAATTACAAATAATCTCCTTACATTGGCTCACCTCCATTATAAAGACTTTTCCTCTACCTCTCCCAATGCTTGAAAACTTCTCTTTGATTTTAGCTTAGTAGTTCCACCCTTTCCTCTTGTAATAGTCTACAATAAAGTCTCCTTGTGCGTGAGCAACGTTTCTTTGCCAAGACACAACTGAGCACTCCATGGGCAGTAACTTTATCTGGGAGTGGTCTTCTGCCTTACACACCAAGAGAATGGCTGTGTCCTAATCTATATAGACTTCTGGAGCCAGAACTAAGAAATTGGCCAGATTGTTTTCATGTCATTAAGAATGAAACTTCTAATAACAAAAAACAATGAGAAAGTAATAAAATTATAAAAATTATATTTATATATCCATATAAGTATATTCACAAATATCTATATACATATAAATAAATCGATGCACCAAAAAAAGATATGTGCACACACAAACACGCACACACATACACACAGAATGAAACTTCTAGAGCTGCAGAAAGGATGGCTCTGCATGCAGAAAGAAAAACAGGATTAACTCACTAAATTTATACATGAAAATAATTTCCTTTTTAAAAAATATATTTCTCCTTCACATCCTTTGAAGTTAGCTCTCACCCTGTACTTGCAGCATTTCTATGCTTTCCATTGGTATTATCTGGCTTTGGGCTTTCCGTACCCACTGCCCATTGTCTCGAAGAGACAGCAAGGAGAAAATCTAGGAAACATGGCTGTGGGAAAAACCATGCATTTATACACACAAGATGGTTAAGGGAATAGTCCTAAGAATCTCCAACATGTTTAATTCTCACCCTAACTATATATGCTGATCTCTGTGAAGTAAGCAACTACACTGAGGATTACATTGTGCAATACGAAAACCATGCTTGGAATGTCTGTCATTCTGGTCTTTTAGATGTGTGCTGCTTCTAATGTCTTACCAGTTACTGCTTTACTCTCTCTCAAGCAAGTGTTTGTTTTTTAAAAAGGTAATAAAAGAGAATAAGAGATAAGAAAAAAATGTCCTAGGGTCATCCCACTGCAATTTAGTATGTGGTTAAATTCCTAAATTCCTGTGTAAAGGTGACTATTTTTTTTCACAATCTATAGGGATTTAAAGTTTAGAATATCAATGATTGATGGAAAATACATGTTCTATGTTATGTCTAAGGCGTTTGATATTCAGAAAGATAGTGATGTTAAGCTCAAGTGCCTATGTTATACGGAATAATCATTTAGCTTCTCTCCTGGAGGGTTAGCAACTTAAGTTTGCAGACCAAAAAATTAGAAAAAAGGTGGGCTACAAAGATAGCCAATATTTTGGTCCTAGCCCTTCAAGGTCAGTGAAGACTCAGGACATAAGAGAACCTGTACTATAATATCCTATCACTCAGTGGTGTCCCAAATTCTCTGTTCAAGGAGATTATAGGGCTACAGAGGAAAGTGATCAATGGTATATAGTGTGCCTAAGGACAGTAACCTAGAGAGAAAAAATTGTCTCAGGCTTTGCAGAGAGCAAATTGATCAAGCAATGGCTGTGATTAATCCAGATGGCTGACACTAACAAAAGATCTACAAATCGTGGCACATGGTTTCAGCGTAAATCCTGAGGGGGCTTGAATGAGCTTATCAGACACAAAAGTTACATATTTTGTTATATAGGTCTACATTTATTTATTTATTTATTGTCTTTTTGAGACAAGGTCTTGCTATGCCCTTCAAACTAGCCTTGAGCTCACTTTTGCAGCCCAGGCTGGTCTCAAACTTGTATTGATCCTCCTGCCTCAGCCCCCCAAGTGTTGGGATTACAGGCATGTGCCACCATGCCTAGCAGGTCTAGCTTTATCCTGGCCTTAACTATTCAGCAGAAAAGCATAATAATGAGGTATAAAAAGTAAAGCCATATTAATATGCTGAGCTGTAAAAGGCTCCAAGTGAACGTCTTCTGACCTTGCCATTTCTGCTGATAACCCACTACTCTTATAAACTATTGGACTATGTATACAGCTGTTTTTTCTTACTTCAATGAAAAGAAAGATTTGCACTAATAGCTTTTAGACAAGATATAATGTCTGCATCTTGTACTCTAAACAATAACTATGAAGATAACAATATGTAATGTATTAATTATTATAACTATCCTACTAATCTGTTTTGAAACTCTCATTACTATTTCTTTCTCATTAAAATTAATTTTAAAAAAGCTGATTATAGCAATTATTTGTTATAGTGACAAAAAGCAGACTAACCTAGTGATGATTCAGAATCCTAGTTGTAATACAACTGAAAACCAAGAGGTTCTATTGATCAGTTCCATATCGGGCTTGAAGAGTTCCAGTAAATTTCCCAGATTTTAGCTCAGTATCCATCAGCATTCATAAAAACACAGATTCCTCACTCTCAGGGATTAATTAAGAGGCCACATAAGTAGGAACTTAAGTAAGGCTAGGGGTTTTGATAGAAAAAATTAGAGTGAGCTGTGTTACATTTTGCTTATAATTTGAGATAGTTAACTCTCAGGTTGCTTCAGTATGGTGATTCTAGATGACATATAGGCTCTGGCTTCTTCCACTGGAGGCTGAGAAACAAAACTAATCATGAAATCTAACAACAAATTACAGTTCAAGTTACAGACTGTGGCCTCGAGTTCCTTGTGTTGTCAACTGAAAATAAATTGCTTTATTATGGGAGCATTCTATTTTCTCTTCTTTTAAGGGTCAGTACCACATATTCATTGTACATAAATTACCTAAAGACATTCTTACATACTTTAAAATCATCTAGATTCTTGAAAACATTAAATGGTAAATTGCAAGCATTATAATTGTTCACTAGTGTGGAGCATTATTAGTGAAGCAGTTGCTAGTCAAGAATATCATGAATCAGACTCATGAGCATTCTGAAATCTAATTACTTATGATCTACAATATTTATGTACCCCCCAGGCACCATTGTATTTTTTCTATGTGAGTAATTTTATGACGTACACATCTATAAAGGTCTAAAAGACATTGAAATATGTTTATATGTAGTTTCAGTCAAAAATGATATATATGCTATATTCACTTGCAATTTCTTGTAGACATAAATGAGAACAATGTCAGACTAGCTACCAGAACAAAAAATTAAGTATAATTCCTTGGCAATGAGTTTGACATCAAACTTTTCAGAATTTTACATATACTGTAAATGTATATGATTTAATATAAAATATGAAAATATGAATTTCTGAATATGTAATGATATAAAACTTTACTAATTACTTTAGGCTACCTTATTTATTGATGCAAGCACTATGAAGTATGCATTCATTGGAGAAATAATAAATGTAAATTCATATGAGAAATAATCTTTCCTTCACAAAGGAAAAAACTATAAACATATGTAATTCATAACTATAAATGTATTCAATACATGTAAATATATAGAAAAGAATAAATTAAATTTTACAAGTGAGAATAATAAATGAATAAAAATAAAGAACATGAAAATTTTGTAATTCTTGTTAGTTTTTCCAACTCAGGTATATTATAAATATTATTAATATTATATTATAAATAATATAAATAAAATGAACTTAGACCTTGCACTTGCCAGAAAGGCACTTACGCTACTGAGCTATATCCCTGGCCCCTAAATATTATATATTTTACAGCTTGTGTTATGTTTTTTTCAGCTTGAGTAACTAGTATTCTTATGTATGATCTGCTATTCAACATACATGCAAATTTGTTTTTATTATCTCTATGACCTAGAATCTACCCTCATAAAATTTCCACCAAATAGTATAATATTATTAACTTGCTAACCTTAAACTCTAAAGACTTATTCCCCCTCTTTAACTCAGAGGCTATTGAAGCCATGGTCCAAAGTGTGCTGAGTTGATCCACACAGTGCTGGTTTTATAGACATGCAGAACAGGAGAGCTGTGGTGTCATGGAGACTGCCACCCTAAATGCAGCAGCCCCAGGAGGGGCTGCCCTTGAGAGGGCAATGTGTAAAGCCATGAAAGAGAAGTCACAAGTGTAGGCAACACACCAGGGCTTCGGAGATTCCAGGAACATGAAATGTCTGCCCGTAGAAGCTGCAGACAGTGAGGGGAGCCACCCTAAGAAAGAGGCTATGTGGCTACAACCAGCAGTGTTGTAGAAGTGGGCTGACCATGCCCACTTTGGAGCTCACATCTTACCACAACCTTCCCTAAGTGCTGCACACTGAGCTATAGGATTTTGCATTTCTCCTGCTGGGTTTTGATGTTACTTTGGTCTGATTCTTTTCTATTCCTTATTTATCCATGTTTAAATGGTAATATTTACCTTGTGCCAGTATATGTTGGAAGTATTTGACTTTCCCTTTTATTTTATGAAGGGGGAACCATTATGAATTTGCATTGAATCTTACAGGAGACTTTAGAATTAGACTTTTCAGCAGTGTTGGAATGAAGACTTTGGGGAATTTTAGAAATGAACTAAATGTGTTGTGTATGATGAGATGGATAGGAGTGTTAGGCCAAGGGCAGTATTTCATGGTTTAGATGTGTTAAATAGCTTCCAAAATCTCATGTATTTGGAAGGTGATTGGATCATGGTGGCACAATCATAGTTGAATATGGTGTTTAGGAAGTGTGGATCTGGCAGAAGCAGGTATGTCACTGGTTGGATGACCAGGAACAGCAGATGTCTCTTCCCCAATTCTTCCTTTGATCTCAGCTTTCTGGGTACCAGGAGTTGGGTACCTTTTCCTTCATGCTCCTTCCCAACATCCTATCTCTGTCTTGGAGCCTGCAGATCATGAGCTGAAGTCTTGAACCACAAGAAATCACTCTTTTAAGTTCTATATATCAAGTATTATGTCTTAGTGACAGGATGGTAGCCAGACTTGGTGGTGCGTGCCTATAATCTCAGCACTTGGGAGGATGAGGCAGGAGGATCAAGACTAGCCTAGGCTACAAAAGTGAGCTCAAGGCAGCCTAAACTGCATAGTGAGACACTGCCTCAAAAAGACAAAAAAAAAAAAAAAAAAAAGGATGGTGACTAAAATATGACTTCATGTTGTTTCTTTCATTGTTCTTTTCACATATTTAAACATTTGTTCTGATCTGACGTTTCTTTGGAGGAAGAAACTGTTGGACTGGTACTTTATTTTTATTTTTTTTAATTTTTATTTATTTTTTTCTTGTTTCAGAACCTTTATTTGTTTATTCATTCATTTTTATGGCCGGCTCAGCCCGCCCCGAGGGCAGGGCTGGAGCAGCATGTGGTGCCGGGGATCGAACCGCGGTCCCTGAAGCCGCCCAAGCTTTCCCAAGCAGGCGCTTTAGACCACTGAGCCATCCCGCCGGGCCTGGACTGGTACTTTAAAATGTCTCATTTATGAGTGAAAAATTAGTTGAGTAACTATACTCCTTGTGTCCTGACATTTCAGTCTTGATTCCCTAAGCATTTTTCACAAGTTTTGTTCAAGGACATAGAGTTGCATACAATTTCAAGACTAGTGTGATGTTTGTATGCCGCGGCTTAAAGATGAGGTTCTCTTTCCTCAATAGCTGAGTTTTACTAACACTCATTCTCATTCCTGCTGAGTATATGGCGGGCTTCTGTATATTAAAAATCATATCAGCAGAATTAAGTCCTGAAAGCTTTCTCCTAGAATTTTTGGTCATTACTATGCTAATGGATGGACACTTTGCTCTTCTTTTTAACTCACATATTTCAGATATTTTTTTTACATGGATTTAGTTTCCTATACCCTCCTTTTAACTTTTTCCTCATATAATTTTGAATTTTTTCTGTATTTCTGAGTTACTTGCATTGTGAATAATCCATTGTTCATGGATTGTTAATTACTGTCTAACAGTGATTATTTTATTTATAATTTATTACCCCTATTACTACTTCTTAAATTTGAGGATCTATGTCTCAAAATCATATTCTGTTTTTTCCCACTGTGAGTTGACTCACATTTCATTAAGGAGATGTGTGCAGTGGGTTTCTTTATTTGTTCACATATTGGAGTTTCCCCCAGCATGATCTTTCCTATTTCTTTTTATAACTTTGATTTTTCAACAAGATTCTTCTCCTTCAAGCTGCTGATTAACCTTCAACATATAATTACAATTTGTTTATGCTTATTCTTAGTAACCTTAATATAGAATTCAGGCATAAGAACTAGTCCTATGGCCTAATTTAATCTGGAGACTTGGTTTGTTTCCTCAATAACATTACTTTTATAAAATTATGTGAAATCTATTATGTGGAAGATTCTCAAGTGCCTGTAAGTATAAGGCCCTGAATTGGATTTCTGGTACAAAAAAAGAAAAAGAAAAAAGAAAGAAAGAAAAAAGAAAAGAAATTAAGTCAAGTGTAGTGGCACACATCTGTGATCCCAGCACTCAGCAAGCCAAGGTAGGAGGATCATGAAAATTCAAGACCAGTCTAGGCTATAAAATGAGTTCAAGGCCAGCCTGAAGTGCGTAGTGAAACCCTGTCTCAAAAAGACAAAACGGAAAAAGAAAAGAAAATTTTTATCTCTAGTAGATGAAAATTCCCACTAAGTCTCTGTGGTATAACATGTTATTCCTATCTTTATTTTAACTGGAAGACAGACCTTGGGATCCTTAATGCCATGGGTATCAGTTTTCTCAGCATTTGTGTGGGTCTGCCTGATAGTTTTCCTCAGATAATGTTTGGTTCATAAAGTGTAAACTGCAAAAATGATCTGATCTCTACAGAGGCTGAAGGTATGCTCCTTGAAAAGGAGTTGGGTCAGAAGCACTGCAGAGTCTAAGTTCTCATTTGGGCAAAAAATTGTCTTATACGTAAGAAAAAACTATTTCACTCAAATTGCTGAGACCATTCAACATTCAAAATGGGACTGACTTATTTGAGTTCCAGCCATAGTGAGAGACCTGGGAGAACACAACTTGCACCACGTGACCCTGCAGCGCTGGTCTGAGCCTTCCCATCTTCCCTTCTTGCCTATGAGCCATTCAGATGCAGCTTGTAGACATTGCCCCCTCCAATCAGTAAGCATAGGAAAATTAGTGTGTAATTCTATTTGATTCTCTGCTCCAGAAACCTCAGTAAATCATAGAGATAAGCAGGGAGACTTGTCATGGTGCTGAGAATTTAATTATTGCCACATTTTTGCCAAGTTATTTTAATTTTCTAATCCCTTTGTTGAGCCATGCCAGTGTTGGAGGACTGTCATTTATCATCTAATGCCATAATCATCTAAGAATATTTGAGGAAAGAACAATCTGAACAGTAGTTCAATGCATAACACTAATAGAAATAGCAATAATAGTAGTAAAACCAACAGACTATAGTGCTAAACTTACAGAATAACAAAGTTAGCTGATTCTGCTTGATTTTATTGAAATGAAGAATTCAAAGTTTGGTAATGCTTTAGCATATTATGCTACTAATGAATCACTAGATTTTCACCCCATGAGAGCATGTACTTAAAGTGGTTTTAATGTCTTAATTTTTGTATGTTTTATTTAACAATTCTTTAATTTTGATCCTAGTAATAATTTATAAGTTAAACCAAGTTTATTAAAATTCAGTGGATCAAGATGAAGTGGTATTCAGTAATCTAAATTTCAGAATAATTATAAATATGCTCCAAATTATATCTAGAATTTGTGATTCAATTCTTATTTGTGTGAGCAGAATTATAAAGTTCACAATGAACTTATTGATAATTCTGTTCTCTAAATACCTGATGCTGTCATACTTGATCTTCGAAAGATCTGATTCTGTTATGATTTGGAGAAAATAAATGTCATGTCAATATTCTTTTGGCTTCAGTGAAACAGGAACCAGGAAGAGCTATTTCTGTCCCCGAGTTGATCTAAGGGTAGATCGGTAAGCAACCATCTTTGCACTTGAGCAGAAATGAATTGTTGACCAAGGCTGAGGCAAGCTATGGAGGCCATCCGCCCCATCCAGAGGAGAGCGGGGGTGCAAATGGGCCCTAGAAAAGGTCACTGTGCAGAGAGAGACCAAATGCAAACCCCAACTCGGGCAGCTCCTGGGCAGCAGAAGGGCCCTGGGGAAGAAGACTTGATACAAACAAGCTCCTGTTATAATGCTCTTTTTGCTTGATTCCCAGAAAAGTTAAGCTTGCTTCTCGCCTACCCAGTGCTGCAGATATGCTGTATGGTCTGAAAGACTAAATTTAGTATCTTCCAGCTAAAGCCATTCTAGTGAATTCCAGGCAGCAAGACTCTGTCTCAACGATGCTTTGATGTAGTTGGAAAAGAACTGTGATTCATTTTATAGTAATTCACAACCTCAAGTGGACAATAACAAATGGAAATGGTATCTGTCCATGACATATATGTCCAAAATCTGTGGGGTACTTAGATTACTCTGGTATGAAATTCACTGTTGTGCTCTCAGTTCTACTCTGGTGCTTCACTGACACTGTCATAGACAGAGACTTCATTTTGAAGTTTCAGAATAAGTTTTTGGATTCCAACCCAAATGCACAATGACATCAGATGTTATTGGAAAGAAGGACTCTGGGTATTCAACTTTAAACTACAAAGCCCCTTAATTACATGAGGTGGTGCTTTCCCACCATAAGAAAGCTAAGAAACATGCCCATGTATTGTTTTCAAGAAACTCATATCTTTAAAGCTAACATAGGGCTGATGAGATGGTCCAGCGGTCTAAAGCATCTGCTTAGCAAAGCTTGGGCGGCTGTAGGAACCATGGTTCAGTCCCTGACACCACATGCTGCGCCAGCCCTGCCCTCAGGGCAGGCTGAGCCAGCCATAAAAATAAATAAATAAACAAACAAAAGTTCTGAAACAAGAAAAAATAAAATAAAGCTAACATAGACTGCAAAGAAGAGTTACTGAGCTAGTCACAGCAGTTGCCTAGCTTATTCAGGCTAATGTGTAGAAGTTGTTCCACTGCCTAGACATATTCTCTGAGAAACACCTTTTCTCATTTAACCCCTGGTGCTCATACCCAATAGAAGCACAGGGCACAGAACATATATGACATTTCTGCTTTATTGTTTGTTCCAGTACATCTGTTGTCATCAATAGTTATTCTTCATCTCCAAAAATGAAGAGCCTTACCAAGTCAAATTTTTATTTTATGTGTACAATATCACCAAACTTATTTCATACACATAATAGTACTTTGATAAATAAAAATAATCACAATATTATTTAATTCCAAAGCATATTTCAGGTTATAAACAAATTGGAAAATATGTCTCAAAGTTTATAAATAACATTAACTTTGGAAAATAAAACATTTACTCTTTTATGTATGTAGTATAGGGTCTCACTATGCAGCTTGGAATCAGATTTGTAGTGATCCTCCTGTTCTCAGCCTCCCCAGCGCTGGGATTACAGGTGTACACTACCACTCACAGACTCAGTGCCTGCTTACCATGCCCAGGGTGGGGCTGGCAGGGCACATGGTGCCAGCGATCAAATCTGGCTCCTAAACATTCACTTCTATTTCATCAAAAATCATTATGAATCATTAACACTTGAGCTTCCTTTATAACAGCATTGAATAATCAGAGGTTAAAATTAAAAGTAGAATATTTAGTTAAGAGTTAAGAGACCTCATAAGAAGAAAATTAGGCAACAGTTAGCTTAAGACCTTTAACCTTAATTTGAACTTCTTTTTGTTCAGAAGTACTAATGTCCTCATCCTCCTGCTCAGATTATCAAAAATAGTTTCTATTCAATCAAAAGCACCCACTATTCCTGTATCTCCATTAGATTAGTCTGAGACGTTTGATGCCTGGCTAGGCAAAGTCAGTGACTCCTCAACCGGAAGCCACCATATGAGGATAGATCTGTGATTCTCTTACATTCAAGAATAAGGAATCACAAAATACTAGATACCTACAACATTCCCTCCTCAAATATTACAGGCAGTTAGATGGGACCAGGCCCTCAAGGACAACATGGAAGACACAGTGATTTTACAACTATAGATGGACACTCCTCCACCACGGGCCAGATCATGACCAGAGTCAATAAATGCAGTCACATACTTCCCTAAGGGTAGGCATCAGGGATTGATATGTGAAATAAGCATCAGTCACCTTGAAAGAGCCTGAAAGAGTCACTAGCCCAAGCCCAATATTAAGAGATCTTGTTCTGTATTCTTGCCTGCTTGCTATGCGACTTGCTTTCCCATATGATTCTGATTTTAATCAATGTTAACTGAGCAGTGGTGCTTGTAATCTCATTGGTTGACCATACTTTTTCCCACCTCATGCCCACCTAAGCAAGTTTCCATGGTTTTCACCTTAGACCTGCCTCACCGCATTGTTTTACTCTGTGAAAGTCCCTGGAAGAGACAGTTTCCTGGGGACCATCCACTCAGGATCCCCCTCCTGTCCCTCTCTTAGATAGAAGCTTTCTTTACCCTAATGAATGTGTTCTGATCATAAAAAATAAGGAATCAAAGAATAAATAAACATAGACAGGAAGGAGACAAAGACAACCATAATTTAAAAATTATATTTTTAAGAAAACTATAACTCCAGGGGCTGGGGAGATAGCTCCATGGCACAAGTGCCTGCCTGGCAAGTGGAAGGTTGTGAATTTGAACTCCAGCCCCACAAAAAAAATGCAACTCCAGAATTCAAAGTTACTCCACAGTATCTGTATCTGCACTCTCTTGGCTTATATATGCCTCTTTTCTGAGGCCCATCAAAACAATATCCTTTACAGGTACTTTACATCCATAAATTAACTTAGCTGATCAAGTAAAAGACATATATCTGACCTGGAAAGAGACAGATTCAAAGATTTTAAAGACGAATTTGGGCAAAATATCTTAGCTCACTTTTATTTTTAAAAAAATATGAAAGAAAGGGCCTATGCCTTTCTGTATAAAATGAACTACCATTTTACCTGTAAAATGAGCTGTTGTCTGCCTACTTGTGGCTGAAGCATTATTTTTCTTCTGTAAAACAAACCCAAACTTTATATGGATTCATAAATTGCACATATTCTACTGCCAAAACTACATAAATATTCTCAGCTCTAGACTATCATGTGCTCTCTGAAGGGCCCATACTCTATTGCACTGTGTATTTCAAAATTTCTACCTAATAAATCCTGCTATGCTTCTTAAAAATCATTATATGTCTTTATGAAAGTGTTTAAAAACATGCCTATTATTATAATTTCTGCATAGTGCTAACTTTTTCTTTTTAACTTTACTTTTACTTATCAGGAGTATTCTGAAGTTCCCACCTCTTTAAGTATTTGCTCCACCAGACCTATGATCCTGAACAAGAATTATCTCAATTCTGTTCTCTTAGTCTTATCTTTTGCTCCTACACACATGTCAGATTTATTTTATGAGTATAGGTTTTCTTTTACCAGTCTCTCTGTCTCTGTCTCTGTCTTTCTCTGTGTCTCTCTGTCTCTCTCTCTGTCTCTGTCTGTCTGTTTGTCTCCTTCCCTCTCTCCCTCAGTAGTAGTTCTAAGATGCTACTTCAGTGATCTACCAGTTATGGGTGTGACTTATGTATAAGTGTTAAGATATGGGAAAAAAAGATCTTTGAAGTAAAAATTGAGAATAATGACACACTTGTTTCTTTAGTAGAAAATGATGAGCTTATATGCAATGGCAATTTCTATCTCAGAATCTATGTATTGTGAAGCAGAAGGGTAAATAAAATACAAATTAGCAAATATGTTTTCAGTGTTATGTGTGTGTCTAGGGCCTAATAGAGAGAAAAACCTAAGAGACAAAAGCAATCATGAGAGGTCTATGTTCATGTTCTGGTCCTGGGACAAAGGGGGTTAGCGCACAGGTGAGGCACAAAGCAGAGAAAAGCCTGTGTGAATACTTGGCTGAAGAGAACAGAACAGTGAAAGGGAAAGTAGCCAAATTATGAAACCAGGGCGAGTTTCTGAGGAAGAGAGAAAGAAAGGGCTCAATTGTGCTGGGTAAAAATGAGAGAGGTTAAAGCCTGAAAGGAGATGCATCTTGCAAGAGACTTGCAATTACACAAGGCAAAAGAGAAGAACCAAGGAAATGTTCTCTATAATAACTGGCTAGGAAAAGTTGTTAGAGAACTGTGAAAAGACAGAGGCCTTTAAGACACCCTTTCACTCTTTCCCCTTTCAGATGTTGAAGTTGCTACCAGGTGAGTATGGCTGCTATTTTACTTCGGGACACTAACTGGAATAAGTGAACAAATAGCTGTGATATGTTTTCCCCAAATCTAGGTCTACTAAATTTACAGCCCTATCATTCTTAGGGCTCTGTGGAGGACTGCTTGAGCAGCTCCCCTTGAAAGAAGAGCGACTGTCTCCATTTTGACTGAGCCTGACCCTGTTTTCTCATATTGAAATGTACAGAGCTGGCTAGGACTTCTCATTATCCTTTCAATTGGCCTTAAGCAGTGTGTAGTGGTCTAGCTGAGGTGCTGGTGGTAACTTTTGAAGATGGCATGCGTGTTTCCCTGATAACCCACACCTGCTGCTCTCCAGTATGAGCTGGGTCGAGACAGGATGAAGAGCCAATGCTTCATGCTATCAGCTGGGATCAAGCCTCGAGATAGAGGCTATGACTTTCTGGGGCTTGAAAGATTACACAACAGAGCTGAAGCACCAGAACCCCAAAATATATATTAGACACTACCTTAAGAGCATAATACAAATTACTTCCTCTGCATATCCTCTCTGAATATGGTAGAGGTGAATGCAGGACACCTACCTAGCCCAGCTCACAGTGCTCACCTTCTTCCCACAATTCCCTTTCTCAAGCCACTCCCCTTTCTACACTGAATAAAAGCTGAGTGCAACCCTGGGTCGCTCTCTTCATTCCAGAAAGCTATCTTCATGGCAGGACTTAGGGCCGCTTGGCTCCCCAATAATTATATATTTCTATCTATCTATCTATTTATCTATCTATGTATCTATGTATCTATCTATCTATCTATCTATCTATCTATCTATCTATCTATCTATTTATCTATCTATGTATCTATCTATCTATCTATCTATCTATCTATCTATCTATCTATCTATATCTGTCTTAGTGTCTTTGTTATTGTCGTAGTTGCGCTGGGAGTGGTGGATTGGAATTAACTTGGTGGAATTCCAAAAATGTGGTTTTTTTGGATTATAAGTTTAGATTTCTTGGGCCGAAACAAGAACCAGGAAGGGATTCTGACAGGTCTCCATAGATATAATTGTAGAATTCTTACTCTTCCATGACATCTGTAGGATATTCCATTCTGAAACCCAGAAATTCTGTATGTCTTTGTACTGGTGGAGTAGCCTGCAATGCTGTGCATAGCAATGTAGACTTTGTTTCTTTTACATAAAAATTTGTAGCAGAAAAAATTGTGTCTTTGATAGAATGGATAGATACATTTTAATTCCTACAGATATTAAAAAGCTAAATTTTTAAAATATACCAGCCCCTGAATTATAAATACAATAATGGTTATCTAGAAGCATTCCCATATTAAGGCAAAAGTAGTGCTCTTCATTAAATGACGTAGTCCTAACTGAGAAATTTAACAAACTGATATTTAGAAAGTTATTAGAGTATACAATATACATTCACTCATGAATAAAACAGGCATGTAGCCAGACTTTATGAAAAGTATGCTTTAGAGAAGTTAAACATTACTTTGCTAACATTTCTCTGTTTATTTGATATTTCTTTACTTTTTCTATACTTTTTATTTCCTGAAGATATTCTTTTTTTTTTTTTTTTTTTTTTTTTTTTTTTTTTTTTTTTTAATTTTTTTTTTTTTTTTTTTTTTTTTTTTTTTTTTTTGCTCTGCCTTAAGGGCATGCTGGGTAAGGCTTGTTAAACTGGGGTTATCAAACCCTAGTCTCCTGCTCCTGACTGCATTTGCCTGAGCAGACGCTTAAATAATTGAGCTAATCCACAGGCCCTCCTGAGGCTAGTTTTTTTCCAAGAAAGATTTATTTTGTTTTTGTTTTAGTCACCTCTCTGATTTTATTTTATTGATCATCAATGTTCAATATTCTATAGCAAGGATAAGAGGTTAATGATAATATATGGAAACATTTAGTTTATACCTCTATAATAAGGTCCTTCCATAATTTTGACCTTTTATAGTATTTCCAAATTCTTGATGAATTTTGGTCTTTGGTATTTGGGAAAAATCTATCAGTATTAGGGAGGAATTTTTGAGTACTATCAAAATTTAAATCATTTTATAATTTTTATAGTACTTATTTGTATATTTTCAAATAATAATTGAATAATTATTGTATCAAAACTGAGCAATTGTCTGCTATCATCATCCTTGTATGTATATCTGGCTTATTTATAGCACCTCTTCCTTTTCTCCCCTCTTCCTCCCCTTTTTGTCTCTCTTCTCCTTCTTGTCCGTCTCTTCTTCCTCCACCTCCGTTTTCTTCTTCCTCACGTTTCAAGACAGGGTCTTGCTGTAAAGTTTCAGTTTGTCTCCTACCTCCCTTTCCCTGGTGGTAGGATTGCAACACGTGTCTTCTCAACATAATACTCTTTTTATAATGAAATTAGTCATTCTGAATTTCAATTTTAATGACATAATTAACTTAATTACCCCTGTAAAGATCCTGTCTCGAACCACAATCACATTCTGTGATCATATTCTATGGGCTTAAGACATTTGTAGGCAAACCTAATTCAGCCCATAATATCACTGATTTCAGATCAGGAGAAAGATGCAAAAATGATGATATATGGAGTTCCCTTATAGCGATGGTTTCACTATCAAATGTCAGTATCAAAAAGAATCATTGTTCTTAGAAGATGCCATCACACAATATAGGCACATAATGAACAATCATGCACTTATTACTATGGTGCATTTGTTACGGAACACATCGGTCACTTTTAGTATCATCTCCTGCAATCTGTCTTCGTGTCATTTCTCCAGTCCTTCCTCAGATCCGCAAGGCCCAATTCTGGTTCATCTGATTGACCACATCTCCCACTTGCTCTCTGCCTAGCTCACAGTGCAGTGGCCACGTGGATTTCCTTACTGGGTTGTTTTCTGGTTTGAAGTTGCTGCCCACCCACCCCCACCCCCCCACCCCATCCAGAAAAGTTTCTGAGACATCTCTGTGGCACACTGTAGTCATTTAACAACTATTTTTTGAATGAATAAGGGTTAAATTAAAAAGATTTACATTAAGAAACAAAACTCCTCAGTTTCACATTCAAATTACACTCCCACTTCAGCTATACAGTCTCCTCAAATGCAAATAATACCTAGAAATTGTTTTTACTCTAGTACATTCCTGGTAAGGTCAGTAATAAATAGTTAATAATTTGTGGCATCAGATGAGGAGAAGGTCTACAATACAACTAATTCACTTTAACTTGAATAAATTGCTTTGCTGTCCCTGGTCTGTCCAGGATAGCCCGCCTTGTGTGAGTAGTTCTAAGTGTAGCAAATGAAAATCAGTAAACTTTGTTCTGAAGAAGAATTTGTCTATCTTTTTGGTGTGAATTTAAGAATTTCAAAAGCAAATCCCCACATATATCTTTTTTAAAAAATTATATTACACAAATAGAATTTTGTTTTAAGCTTGGTGCTTGGGGAAGGAAATGGGGAAGACTACCTTTTTTTACCTGCAAATGACTAGAGCCCCAAGACCTGTTTGGGTCAAGGGGGAATGTCATCATAAAACAGCAGCTCAAAGAGACCCAGCACATAGCCTTTGCTGCCTTTTCTTTCATGCTTCCACCCGTTTTCCCCCCAGCTGCCTGGAAGGCAGATAGAATGACTGGAACCCTCGTTGTGAATTTGCATCATGAGAGGTACACCTTCCTAGCAAATAAGGAAAGAGCCTGAAAGTGTTTAAATTTCCAAGAGCTTTGGAAATCGAGAGCATCACAGGCACATCAAAAAAAAAAAAAATTATTACTGAATCCAGTTTTATTAAAATTTAGAACTTCTGTTCATCACAAATAATAAAAAGAAAAGCAGATCACAGAACATTTAAAAATATTTTTAGCATATGTCCAGCACAAAATAATTAAATCTGGAACAATAAACAAGAGCCAAGAAGTGTTATTTTTAAAATGGGTAGAAGAAGAACGAGTGCTTTACAAAAGAAGCTACTAAATGGACCACTGGCATTCCACAGAGACCATCAATATATGCAGCAGAATGCAGCCCAGCACTACATTTGGGCAGCAGACCAGTGTAACTCACTAGATTGTCTAAAATTATAATTTTAACTTCCACCTTTATGTGAGGAAAAAAAAAAAAAACCCTCTCTGTTCTTTAAGTCACTGTTATTTCAGCACTTGCACACCATCCAAAGCAACCCTACTTCAGACATCCCAGAAATCATTCAGTGCCTAGGACTTCAAAGCCCGAACAAGTTAATGGGGGACCATAAAAAAGAATCAGAACAACAGAAACTATTTGCAATCATAATCAAACATCTTTATTTTCCACATTTAGTTCTTACAATCATTTTGGAAAAATAGTTGTGTCTCCAAATTTACTTTCACTGAAAGAAGCAGATATGACTAAATATTATTCAGAAGGATTATGGAAAAATATTTATTCCTGATAAACAAGTGTTCCATTCCATTAGTATTTTGCACCGTCTTCACACAAGCACAAAGGGGAGGTCCACAGTCAGAAGTGCAGGTCACACCTCTAAACTAAAACTCTAAGTCTGAAGAAAGCCTTTGGTGAACCTAGATCTAAACTTAAGAGTTTAAAAAAAATCCCATTAGAAATAAAGTTGTCTATAACTGTGAACACAAAACATTCTGGAAGTCTATTTTGAGAATGTCTTTATCATAGCTGTTGATGTTCTCTTAGCTATTCTTAGATTTAGTTTGCACAGCATCCTCTCTGTTCAACATTCAAGCGCGGACACCCTGTCTACCTGCTCTACTCTTCTGTGTGGTGATCTGTGCTCTATAAATAAACTCATCATAATAAATGCCTCTGATGTTACCCTTCCACAAGAGCTCATATAAATGCAATTAGCCTATTGCCTACTTAGCATTAAACATATTTTTTGTTAGAAAGAATATGTATCATTTGAAATTACAGGCCTCTTATAAGCTAAAAACAAATTTTAGAACTTTCTAATAATATTTACAATGTAAACATCACAGTTATTACATCAGAATAAAGTAAATCACAACATTCACAACACAGTATATTTTATTTGGTTTTGCTATTGAAGTTGTTTTCTTGAATTAGTTATGTAGAACTGAAAATGTAATCATCATCTGTCTTCAAGAATTCTGAAAGAGAAAGAATCAGTGCTTCAAACAAAAATATTTTTATTTACAGGATAATAATCTCATTCGTTCAGTCACTCATTTAATGTTTGTATTTTTCTGTTTCCTTTGTCAAAGCCTGTGACAAGCAATTATATTCTGACACAATCGAGAGAGAATCATACAGAAGGCTGACTGTCATTAATAATTATATATCTGTACTTTTCACAAATGGATAATGCTCAGAATTTCCTGTTTAGAGAACCTGTCCAAAGCAAGCTTTCCACAAAGAATGCAATGTGAGATTTTATGTGACCTCATAATTTCCAACAGGTAAAGCATTTAGTTCATCTTTATGTTTTAGTGTCTGTCTTATTTTTTATCTTAGTGGAGAAGGTTTTGCCTTAGTGTTTTTGAAGAAGCTAGATGTCATCACCTTTCATTTTTGAGCAAAGGACTTGATTGTCTCAAATGTCCATACGTGGTAAGGCTTTATTGTGGGCAGTTCTTGACTATATATTTCTTAACAGAGGTGTAAACTGATCAGGGGACAAAAGTAACCAGCCAGGCAAGTGTCTTTTAGCTCCTTTATGCACTCCTCTTGAAAACCTTGCATGACCACACCAAAAATTGACATGATTACTATTGGCCTGCTTGGGATGAGTTTTATTTTCTTGGCTTTGTTGGGAGTTGAATTTCTGCCCAACATTATCTTTGTAAAATAAGATTTTATTGAAACACAAATATTTTTATTCATTTTATGTATTAGCTGTGACTGTATTCACACTAAAATAGCAGGGTAAAATAGTTATATTAGAAACTAGACAGACCACAAAGCCAAAAACATTTTTTTCAAAGCCCTATAGGGATAAAGTTGTTGATATTTGGCATGCTAACTAGATGAAATTTCTCCAAACACTTGCCAAATATGATAAAGATTTGAATGAATCAATGTAAACATTTAATTTAGGAAAGAAATATGTTTTGCTGCTACAGTTAGCATAGGGCCCACATCCACTTTACAAGTTAAATTAGAATTTTGCTGCTGTGTGAAACTTGTTATGTTTCAAAGAATACAATTAAACTCAGAGCGCTCTGGTGTATTCTTAATAAGGAGCCATTCTATAATTTGGTTGTATTTCCCTATGCCTAAATTAAATGAAGAGCTAGTGGACAATTGTGAGACTAAATCTTAAACTCATAAAAGCAACATGGTTTAATTCTCTAACAAAGCCAGTTTTCTCATGAGTCGAAGTCAGGCTCCTCTGTATTTGTTAATCTTGGCACAAAGATAGGAATAAGGCTGAATAGATGAATACAGTTCAGTTCACCAACTGTGTGTGCTTGTGAGCAGTCTCTTTTATGTGACCAGGACAATGCATGAGCCATTTTCAGCTATTTACTGGGTTGGGGTCCACTCAAGGCAGAGATGCTCTTACATGAGGTCTCATGATAAAGGAAGTCATTCAGCCCTAAGAAGTTCTGTGCCCAGTGACTCTTCCTTATATACATAATTAGATGATGATTGTAAGAATGCCTTGGGAATGCACAAATGTACTCACCACTTGTCATCAGTTTTGTCCCAAAGAGATTTTTAAAATCATTTTTCTAGCTCTTCAGGAAAGTCAGGAGAGTCTCCCTCAGAGCTGTGGGTCAGAAGAAGCAAACTGTTCATGTTCAGTCCCTCAGATGGGAATGGTTCCCAAGAAATGATTCTGACATAATGAAGAGGTTGTTCCCTTCATCTCTGAGGTTAGCTACTATTTATGAATTGTTATTCAGTCTTAGAGTGGCTAAAATTATTCTTATAGACTTATACTTAGTGAGAAAGCAGAGTAAGCTTTTCTGATTTCACCCAAACAGAGCTATACTTAGTGCTCACCATGTGGACAAAACTAACTGGAAAAAAAGAAATAAAACATTTCATTCCCTTTCTATGTGCTCCAATATTTGCATACCATAGAGAGACATGGGTTTTACAGAGCTTCAGTATGCAGAATGTCTTGTGGCTCAATTTGATGAAGTAAGGATGCACATGAGGGAGGTCCACATATTGACAAACTGCTAACTGTACTTCACATGTTTCAACATTTTTGATGAAACCTGTTCCCAGATTCAGACTAGCCATCATTTTTAACTGTTTGCATTGTAGAACCAACTAAAGAGATCATTTAAAATGAAAAATAAATTGAAAAAGTAGTGTCGAGGTCTATACCCCTAGAGTAACTGATTCCTAGCAGTTGGTTTCAGTAAGGCCAGATATTTAAAATTTTTTACAGGGGAGCTTTACAGTCAGCCAGGGTTTAGAATGAGGGCTTCCCAGGGCATAGTGAGGTGAAAAGATGAGTATGTCTCCACATAGCTTAAAGTTTGAAAGGTATTCACAAATTTTTATTAAAAAAATTTTTTTACCTCCTTTTCCCATTCAGAATTGAGTTCAAGTACTTCTTCACAGCCATTTGTTTCCTAAGGCGAGTATAGTTGTCAGTGAAGACAGCATCTGAGTGACGCTTGCCCAGCTCAGGTTCTTCTGAGATGTCACTGCTAAGAATGTGAGAAAAGGGAAATCAGAGAGTCTATCAAGAGGTGGTAAATGCTCTGATGTTCCAAATCACTTGGTACTGAGACTTGTACAATCTGAGTGTAGATTGGTAAATGATTGGTACTTAGGAAAATTACTTGTGTCTAAAATCAATAAATGTATTATTAAAAAGGCAGATTTTCTTAACCCATAGACTTTATTTATAGTCAATAATGTTATATTTAGTTAAATTGAACAGTACCAAACAATTGTCAATTTTAAGGAAGGTTGGTGACAGTAACCATGAAATACAACTTCTACATTGAGTAATGATATGTTTGATAAAAATTATAAATTATCTTTACCTAATTCGTTTTCCAATAACAGACGCTAGGTACTTTCTGGCAGATGCTTGCCTCAATAGCTTAGTAAAGTCATTGGTGAAAATTCCGTCTGCATGTCTGGCATTTCTAAAACAAGTCAGAAAATATAGCTATTATTTTGTACATGGTTTTCTGGAATATCATTCTAGCTCCTTTAAAAAAAAAATAATGTATCAGTTTATTATGAAAGCTACTCATTAAAACTTAAGTCCAAAAGGAAGCTTCTAAACACTATAAAAAGAAATATTTTCTAGTAATTAGTATCAGGACTTCTCTCTATCTCTAGCCAAAAACTAAATATTTAGAAAATTAGAAGTACATCTTGACATTATTATTCTCCAAATATTGTATCATTATTATGCTGTGTATCTTTCAAATGGATTTCTTTCTAAAAAATATTGCTTTACCATTGTAGCACATTTCAAGTTTCTACATGTTATTTTGCTTTTCAGTCTGGTAGCCTAAATAAAGATTTATGGGAAATTGTGTTGATTTGGGGATATTCATAAGCATACCACTCTTCTGTTATTTCTTTCACCAGAGTACTAAAGACAAAAATTTCTTGAGATAAAGAGAATCTAAGGACCTACAAGCCAACTTTTCCCTGCAAATCAGAAAGTTTTTAATCTTTATCTTCAATATGGAGCTATTTCATCTATAGTTAAAATTTACTGTAGAGGAGCAGTTCTATGAATGAACAGCTCTAACACTGTCTTTTCTTTTTAAACATAAAATTAAACTCATTAGCAGCCCTTTCATTAGGAAATCTGAAGTGCAATCACTTTACTAAGACCAACCCAATCTATGATGCTGAATTTATGTACAAGAAAATATATATGATGTGCATCCATCCCAGTTACTACAGTCTCGTATGTGATTATCATATGCAGCTGCTAAAGTTGTTCTAAATCATGTTGAATGAAGCCAGGACACATGATATAGTGAGATGAACTTAGGATATTTCTATAATAAATTTATAAATAACATAAAACTACAAATAAGCTCACCTGGATGCATAATAATAGGGTGTGTCATTTTCAGCCAATGCATTTTGAAAGATGTCAGAGTCTCCTTTTAATGAAACTTGATCAGGGCCATTTGTTCTGTCATCCATCCTGCCAGGGAAAAGCATGTTAGAAGAACAACACATTTCTCTCTCAGAACATAGTGCTCATGGTTTGACAACCATCAGAAATAAAATACTCAGAATCTTAACAAATATCACCCATTGACAACATAAAATAGGAAATTTTCAATTACTGGCTTCTATGATTTATGAGAATATAGATGGAAAATTCATTATTGTCCTACAAGAGAGAGGCCATTCAACTTCTATTAGCCAGCTATATGAAGTGGAAGTGCTAAGTAAGGTGATCCCATAAGAACATTAAGGAATGCACACTTCATTGGTGTACTTCATCACACCCAGAATATCTTTACATCATCATGTACAATCAGTAGACTCCTACAAAATAGAAACAAGCTGTATTTAATATTAAAGCCAAAAGCAATTTATGTATACTTACTATAAATTTTCCTAAGCATCATTCAAGAGTTGAGTATTTTCTACTTTTTGTCTCTTGAGCTCCTTAACCATTGCTGCAAAGATTTCCCTTGGTGTGACATTTTTCTCTGCATTCCTCAAAGCCAAAGAGTCTCTTCATTTATGAATTTCCCCTCAGATTCCATGAGGATTTTTTTTTGAGGCCTTCTGGCTTCTGATCTTAAGTTTTAACACTGTTTTACTCAAGGATATCTTGACTATACATAGAATTTGAGTGCATTTGTGTGTGCACTAATAATGTGTGTGTGTGTATGTGTGTGTGTGTGTGTGTGTGTGCGCGCTCACAGTTAGTTCAAATATTCAAGGAAATTTGAGATCCTGGGAACTTCCGTATATTACTTTTGGTGATATAGGAGATAATTAGCAAAACATAGTCTCTTTTGTATCTGAAGGCTAGCAATGATGCAAATCTGAGCTGCTTTGTGACTGTTTAACTTCTGGAATACAGTGTTCAGATATAGCCATTATTTTTTCTTTACAGAAGTAATAGGATTTGGCTTTGGAAAAATTTCACAGAGAACATCTGAGAGAGTGTTCAATGTCTTAAGCACAAGTATAAATGAAGCACAGAATTGGGAATGTGAAAATAAATGAAAAATTATTATTTTTTACTTCAGATAAAATATTATAATCTGGAAGACGAAATTACTATATATTTTAAAGTTTATTTATTTAATAAGTTTATTTTATGTCAAACTAAGGTTTAAGTATGAGCTGTGGTATATTTCATGAAATGCAGTTTTCCAAAACTATGTTTCAGTCCACTTGAAATGTGAACTGCTGCATATCCAAGGATTTTTAGTACAAACCAAGAAATTATGGGGAAGTATAGCTCAATAGAACAATTTTCCCACAATTTTTAATATTGGCAGTGATTATGCCTAGATTTCTGCCTAACATAATTTTGAAAATATTTCACTAATGAGCTACTACTAATTTTGCTGATTGATCTTTTACTTTTAAACTTTATTTATGTTATGGCCAGGTCAGCCTGCCCTGTGGTTGGGGCTGGTGCAGCATGTGGTGCTGGGGATTGAACCACAGTCCCTGTGGTTGCCTAAGCCTTTCTATGCAGGCACTTTTGACTGCTGAGCTATCTTGCCAGCCCCTGACTGATCTTTGAAAATGAAATGAAATGAAGTTGCCTACTAAACAATTGTTTTTCCCACCAGAATATGTACTGAAGTGAGCTGAGAGTTCAAAAAAGTTTATGTTTACCTAACTGTGGTTTTAACAAAAGCCAGTACCACCTCCCCTTTCGCTGATAATGTCTCTCAAGTCCCAAAGTGTATTCTAAGTCTTAGACTGCCATAAAGACTTGTGTTGGAAAATCATTTGCTCGAAACATCAAAAGATTTAAAAGATAGCTAGTTTCAAATATTTCACTGCCCAAGATAACAGGAAATTCCACCTTGGGTAAAGAAGAAATGTTTACTTATCTCATTGAGAATGAACTTATCTTAGAGAGAAGCTTACCTCAGAGAAGACGGTGGTCCAAAAAGAGGCCAGGTCAGTGCTTGGGAGCAAAGCACACTAAGACACATAAGGACCACAAGGACTTGGGGTCTGATTCTGGCTTCCATCTCAGCCTCTAGAGACAAAGAATCATATCAGCTTTTCCAAGCACTAATCACCAGGAAGGGAGTTCTGTGAAACCAGCAGCGTTTCTGATGTCTTATGAAGAGTAGGAAAAAAGCAACTTTTATCTCCAAGCTAACAGTTAAACTGCACTATGGTTAATTTTTGTATCAAGCAGACCTGACTTGGTGAGAAATATTAGAGAAAAATATTAAGATCACTTTTGGGTGATGTCTACCTCTTCCCAGGTACTTCATTGGCCCAAGTATATTTTAAATATCATGCTACTGTGCTTCAAATAACCCTGAGAAAAACACTTGGACAATATAATTGCAGCAGCCACTTTTAGTATCTTTTGGAATAAAGATAACTTCAAGATTTTTTTCTACTTTAAACTTGTAGCATCTGACTCATAAAATTGGAGTATCACTTATTTAATAATTATGCTCTGGTAAATTATATGCATGTGAATATATTTGTGTACACACATATATGTGAATGCAGTGTGTAGATACTTATTGCCCTAAAATATTTTGCATATACTTGTCTTTCCCTCTCTCTTAATTGTGGTTATATATGGGAACTTATTTCTTTAAGCTTGGGTTTGAGTAACTTCATTTTAAAAAGAATATACAGCTCAAAGTCAGTGAACAGGATATCATCACTGAAACAGTGCTATAAAAAGAAAAAAATATATATATTCTGATTTTATGTTCATTCCATTTGATCCACTCATACATTTCATTTGTCAAGAGTTTATAGATGAAGTTAGGTCTTCAAAGTTAGTTTCTCTTGCTGCTTATGAAGTCATGGAATTTATATTTAAAGTTAAGAGGAACATAAATTCTTTCTAAGTTTACTTAATCAACATGGAAACAATAAACTTGAAGACTTCAAAAACAAAGATATCAACTGAACTTTTCGGACAAAAACCTATATACAAGCAAACAAAACCTACTGAAATGCCTTATTTTATTTAAAAATCAGTATTTATGAATGGAGCAAACAAGAGAAAGCATCTGCTGAGGAAAAGGTGCGCAAAATCTATTCATACAAGAGAAACTGAGATATTCCTATTCTTACTAGGTGATTAGAGAAAGTTGTCTTTTTACTATCGCAGAGAAAAAAAAAAACACGGTGAGATATTTTTAAAGAGGGACAAATAACTATTATAGCTCTGGAAAAGGTTCCAAGAGCAAGAAAGCAGAAAAGTAAAGTTTTCACTTGCCTTGAGGGTGGGTGCACCTCAGGAACCTGTCTTCTGGAGCTGTCTCAGGTGCTGAAGTTCTGGAGGCCAGAGAGGCACTAGCTCCCCTGTGCCCCAGCACTGGCTTGGCTCAGGCTTGTGTCACGGCCAGCTACTGCTCTGCACTGTACCCTGACCAGCACTGCTAAGTCCGTCATTTTATAGGGCTTGTACTTGAGGCTGAGCAATCACAAAGCCCTCTGAAAGACGTCACAGGGGATGAACAGGGCTTGAAGTTCTGATTAAATTGTCATGACGTCTGATACATATAAATTTATAGCAAGTAACTTGAAAATGTAAGATAAAAAAGGAAGTTAGCTTTTTAAAAACAAAAAGCATGAAGCTTAACTTAGCATTTTAATTTTTTATTAGCTGCAGTGAATTAGGAGAATGAATGTATTCTTCTAGCCATGACCACTGGGGTTCCATACAAATGCTAAGCACTTAATGGAGAAACAAGTGCAGAAAGCAAAAAAAAGTTATGTATGTTATGTTTAGGAACGTATAATTGTCCTTCATTGCAAGCATTCATTCTCCTAATGACTTTTTATTTTTATAGTATTCACGTGGATCCCTATTTGGCCTATTCTTGATGTGTATCCTGAGCAGGAATAATTTTAGTCTTTCTGACATTATTCTTTTTCTGTTTCAGGATGATGTTTCAACAAATATCTTAAGGCAGTGTAATAGGCGTACTATATAACAATATTATCATAGCACATTAGTTCTCAAAATATTTTCACATACATTCCATTAAATGATTAAGAATAAACTTTCACACTGTATTGAATTTTTATTGCTTTATAAAACTCTTTGAATCATGTAGAATTATATTGTTTCCTCCCCTAACTTTAAACTCACATGAATCAATATCAGTTTTTGAATATTTCTGACTCAATCGCCTTAAAAAATCATTCCAGAGAATTCACTGGAAAGCACTTAGAGAGTATTTTGAAAACTATTTTCTATTGTCTTCTAAATCGAAGTAGCCTAACATACATTCTTTTAAGGGTTAAGGTCAAAATATAGCTACAGAAAGTAATTTATGGGCAACAAAATAAAATGTTATTTGTATTTAAAAATTTTAATGAGTATATTCTTTTTCATTTTTTATGTACATTACTCAATGGAAAATGGCTCTAAATCCCTCTTTTTTTTTTTTTTTTTTTTCTTCTTTGGGATTTTCATATCGATTGCATTCAAAGTCAGACTGATCCAGTAAGAGAATACCTTGCTATGCTTAATCATATTTTATAATCTAGTTACAAGGAAAATTAAATGAATTAAATTTCAAAATGTCTGGAAATTTGTTTCCCAGTTGACAGCTCTGACTTAAGCCAGAGTTCCTGGGGCTTAATTCCAGGAAATCTTTTTTTAACTGATTATTATAAACTACAGCTTGCAATTGTTCTCATATGGAATTTTTTTATCCTCAGCCTTTCGTCACCCAATTCTTAGCGAAGCAATTTTATTTAAAGCCAGAAACAGCAAAAATAAACTGATTAAGGCTCACAGACAAATAAATACAGAGTGAGAAGTAGAAAAAAGAAGAGAAAATTTGATTATTATTTGGCCTAAGCAAGTACTTAGCATTTAAGAAGAGTAACTATTATAGATTTTTTTTCCAGAGTAAAGACAATTTCTCCATTATAATAAACACAAAAGTAAAGGGAAAAAATTCAGTTTTCTTGCCTCTGAACAAAATAAAACAAAAATGGTATTCTTTTCTTCAGAGTTTAAATGAGAAAGAAAACCATTGCAAAGAGGAACCATAGCACCATCTGCAGGTTCAAAATCTTAATCCACAGATTTACAAATACATGCTAATTTTTTCTTTTCTTTTTCTTTCTTTTCTTTTTTCAAGGAAATAGAATGCAAACTAGAAACCCTTTACATAGCTAGTTTCTGAGTGCTTAGAAAAACAATGATAAGAAGAAGTATGGGTATGAATTTTTCTCAGTGGACATTAGCATAACGCTCAGTAAATGTAGCTGCAAATTTAAAATTTAATTTGCTTCCCCTTGACTTTTGACATATCTGGAGCAAAATTTATTTCTACCTTAAAGGTTCCCAATAAAATTATTTTATAATAAAAGGAGCTCTCATTCACCAGGTAAAGCACATCTTTAAAATTCTTATTTTAGAGACTGGGCCAAATACCATATTCTTGACAGGCTACAATTCTGTATTTCCTTGAATTTCCAAATATCTGTGTCAAAATTGTGTAACTGCTTATATCACATTGTATGGAAAGTTATTAGAATAACAATGACGGTCAGAAAATATCATTTCCAAGCTAAGTCAAAGATATTTGATACTCAGAAAGCCAGTGATGATAAGCTCAAGTACTTATGTTATAGAGTAATAGTATCACAAAGCTTTTCTGCTAGAGGGTTAAGAATGTAAGTTAACAGAGCAAAAATTGGAGAAAAAGAAGGGCTATAAGGATAGCCAATATTTTGGACCTAGCCCTTCAAGGTCAATAAAGACCCAGGATATAAGAGAACCTGTGCTGTAATATCCTATAACTCAGAGGTGTCCCAAATTTCCTGGTCAAGGAGATTATGGGACCTCAGAGGAAAGGGATGAATGAACTGTAGCGTGTCTAAGGAGAGTCACCCAGAGAAAAACATTCTCTCAGGCTTTTACAGAAAGCAAACTGGCCAAGCAATGGCCGTGACTCGTCCCGAAGGCTGGCACTAACAACAGTTCTACAAAGTACTGCCTATGGTCCCAAACTTGATCCTGAGGGGATTTGACTCTGGAAGATTAAAAAAAAAAAAAAATGAATGTTTTGTTATACAGGTCTTGCTTCAACTTGCCCTTGACCACCCAGCAAGAAAAAAA
>PVJA010012310.1:0-11273 GCA_004027025.1 Myocastor coypus
GGTGGGCACGGGTCCTGAGATTGCCTCCTACTCCTTGTTGTTATCATTTTGTATGGAAGCGACCTCTTCACTTTGGTGATGTTATGCTGTGTCTATGGGCGTTTGGTCTGGAGACTCCAAGGTGGTTCTTCTACAGAGGTTCCTGACTCTTGTGTTGGGGCTCTGGCTGCTAGCTTTTGTGAATCCTGGGGGATGTGGTGTGTAGGTGGAGGTGGAGCTTTGGGATTGAGTAGTCCTGGTAGGCTCGTGGACCGGAACGATTGCCAAACGGGCTATTTGATGGGTTCAGTGCTGGAGCTTGGGCCGCAGCGGGTGCGCAGGCTCAGCTCCCAGCGGTGGGGTTAACCAATCAAATTAATTGAAAACATGGTGCTTAAATGAGTTCTTGTGTGTGTCTAAGTATATGCATTTACATATCCACCTATGGCACTGTCTTATTGATGCCATGCATTTATTTAAATCTCTTCTGTGAACAGTAGGTAAGATTTCAAAACAATCTTATGTGGTTTTGCTCTAGAAAAACCTTGACTGTTTACCTACTATGTGGTGCTTAAAAGGGTTCTGTGAAGTGCAGTGTTAGTGTCCAAGCACTTTTTCTATCTAATAATTACCATGCCTGTGGTCCTGGAAGAGAATATGCTATTCTTTGCTGCCAATTCACTGGGGCCTTCACACCATCTATCACTTTTAGAAAATTTTGTGTGTCAGCAAGACAGTTGTTCTAGCATTTGATCTGGTCTACAAATTAGCCATTCTGGAATAAGTAATACCATTAAGGATCCATTTTCCTAAGCTTTGGTCACTTTACCTTTAAGAGAGTGATTTTCCTCATTAGATGCAGAACTCTGCAGCCCTGGGTTCCATCTAATGCCTGTCAGTGACATTTGCCTTTCCTGAGAGAGCCTTCATTGTGGGACAGAGCCAACTCTTCCCCCATTACAGGAGGCAGAGGAGCACAGACTTAGGCAGAATTTGATGTTATTTTCTGTTACCATGGAGGATTAGTTGCGGAGGCTTGAATTAAGCTTTCTATCACTTTCGGGGATCCTTACAGAAAAGGCCCATATTGGTTCTCTGCAATCTGGAAGGTTCTGTGATTTCTAGGAAGGGCAGAAATCTCAGTTGCTCCAAGAAAACAAATATCTGTGGGACTTTGATAGCAGGCCAAAGTAGATCAGTGCACATGCTTCTGGCCTGGACTTGTTGCGCAGATAATCGCTTGGGATCACTTTGCATCATTTCATGTTTTGTCTTAGTCCTATCTCTACCTCCTTTCAGATTTGGTGGTGTCCATATCCTGGGGCAGACAGTGGCTCCATCATTTCCTGCCTCCTCACTCTGGGAGGGTGACTGTCATTATAACAGGCCTTCCTGTCATTGTTAATGCTTTCCTAAACTGCAAGCTGGTGTGAAGTCTGGCACTCATTGCTAATAGCTGCTCCCCACATGTCCTGCTGACACGAACTTGGAGGCATGCATGTTGGGCTGGGCCTGGTAATGGACTGTTGCAGCTCACCCTCCCACCTTGGGCTCTCAGTTAGGGACTCCTGTGAAACTTCCAGACAAACACACATATTTTGTTTTCCATTCATATTCAAAAGAGCAATTATAGTATATAATAATGTTGATTTCATTTGAGGATTATATATATCTCTGCTAGAAAAAATTAACAATTCTGTTCTTCCTAGCATCCCATTTCTTTCATCTCTTCTTGCTAGTTACTTGTGATCTATGGGTATCTTTCCAGGACTGTGGAATCATTATTAGTTGAGTGTCATGGGAATGTTCATTCACTCACCCAAGAGGCATTTGTCATGCACTTTTACTTTGCATTGGGCAGGTGACACGTGGACAGAAAAAACTCAATCCCTGTTGACCACTAGGGCCCAAAAGTGGGGAAGAAAAACAAGCAACTAGGCATTTAAATGTAGTCACAATTTAAAGTATCACTTTGCCAAGGGCCAAAGGAGTGAATAAAAAAGAGAGATATCTATTTACTGGATAATGTATATTTGATTCTCTTATGGGATTTTAAGGATGCTCTTAAAACTAGCATCCTATACAAAGTCAAACAATATTTTTATGAGCACCAAGTGACAGGCACTGTTCTAAGTATTTTATGTATGTATGAGTTCATTTTTGTAGCAATCCCTTGGGGGGATTGCTATAATCCTGTTTTTTTCACCTGAGCTTCCTCAGTAGGCTCGAAGAGCAGTAGCTGTGTTGTGTTTTTCCACCTATAGGCTTGAGAGGGGGTATCAATTCTAGACATTTCATACATGAGGAGGAATAAATGCTATCCATTGCATTAAGAAGTAATCTACAATCATAAATATGTAATTATATAAAAAAAAACTTACAGCCTGCAACAACTTGAAAAACTTGTTGGTATATGGGCAGTCATGTTGGTAAATATGGAGAATAAGGCAGAAGAGGGAAGATACAGAATTGTAGCTGCTATTTAAGTTAACTTCAGTGCTTGAAAGATAGGCTGAGAAGACACCCAAGGAGCTCATGGAGGTAGAATGGAACACTTCTAAATTTCCTTGTGGAAAATAGCTTTGTTAGAGCTATGACTTTGTGTGAATTAAGCACAATGAGCTTTTGAGTGAAAAGATGGGGTCCTGTTGTGTAAGATACCTCCTGGCCACCTATCCCCTTACTTGTGTCCCTTTAGTGGTACCCTTTCTCCTTCGATATTAATCAGGCACAGTAGCTTGATGCCAGATAGGGTATATGGAAGGAGCTTATTGTAGGAAGTCAGCAGTGTTATGAAAAGTATGGCCAGGAGAGGAAAGAAGCCAGGCCCTCACAGGCACCTTGAGGCTGCCTGAAGCATGGGAGTTTTCGGTTCCTCCAGTGGGTAATCTTTTATATTGTTTAAATCATTGTGAGTATTTGGTTACCTGCATCCTCATCATTTTGGAGTTCTAGTTTAGCTACTATTTGCTTAAGGTTGAGATTTTTTTTCCCTTTTGGATACTTAGGACTTTTCATTTTATTGTCACACACCTGTGTCCAAGCCTTCCTACCACTGTGTTTTTCACCTTTAAAGATTTCTTGTACTCATTGTTTTACAGTATAAATGTGTTTTATACACAAACTGTTTGTTTTTGAATAGATTAGAAGAGATGCAAAGAAGACTGTGACACTTGTGGGACACAAATTTAGCTCAGAGATGTTTGTCATAAAACTATTTTCTTTTTTTGAAAGATTAGTGTATTTGTATTCTTACTTTGCTAATCTCTTAAATGCTGGCTGATTTTGTTTGCTTAGTAAGACTCAGTAGGCACAATTTCACCCATGATCTGCTAGCCCAAGCTGTTATAATTTTTAAACTAAAAGATTTGACTGTGATAAATAGCTAAAGTGGCAAGTCAGCACAGAGCTTTATTTTGTTATTGTCTTTTATCACTTCTCTAAATAATCATTTTCATCTGGCAGCTATTAGATGTGGTTCTGTGAGGATTAGGATGTATGCAACAGGAAATCCTGCCCAATATTTTATTTTATTCTCTATTTGTTTTCCATCTTTTGTTCAAGGTTTCCTCCTTCTCTATGGTACAGTGGCTTATGATTTAAGATCCAGTTCTGTAGACAATCTTGCTAGACCATAGGTGTATTGGTAGCTGAGTGTTTATAGACAGGGTAGGGGCATGTGGGACGGCTGCTGTGCTTCTACCAGAAAACTGTCCCAAATATATTGAGGGAGCCAGGCATGGTGACACATGCTTATATTCTTAGCTACTTGAGAGGCTAAGGCAGGAGGATTTCAAGTTAGCGACCAGCTTGGGCAACTTAGCAAGACACTGTCCCAAAATGAAAAAGAGCTAGGGACATAGCTCAGTGGTAGAGGGTCTGCCTAGCATTTATGATGTCCTGCAGTTAATCCCACGCACTAAACCAGCAGGAATTGCCATTGCTACCACCCATCCCTGCTTCATGTTCTTCTTGTGCCTACTTGATACTGTCGCCTTTGTAGAGGGCCAGCAAGTCTGCAAAACAGGCAACCTGTTGGACTTAGTGAGGTCATCTCACACTGTCCTACTTAGGATTGTTGGGAGCATCCTTGTTCCAGGTTCTTTCAGGCTTCCTTTAATTGGGACAAAGGCATCACAGTCAAACGGGGATTCTATAGGCAAGAGGTGTCACCCCGAGGCATTTTTGCTGTTGATGTGGGTTTGAGGGCTCTGTGTGCTTTGCCCATGGTGCAGCTGAAGGAACAGCCACAGCCTCTGTTAGGTCTTCGCCCTCTTCCTGTGGCTGGCTATGCCTCTGCAGCCTTCCAGCCTCCTGGCTGCTACCCCTCCTTGTTTCCTCCCCTTTGTTTTCTGTTCCCTCCCTCATCACCTGCCTCACCTGGCTCTGTGCCCCTCTCCTTGGTGACTTCCTCTGCCTCCTCTTTCTGGAGTTTCTTTGACCTCTTTTTCCCACTTAGAAAGGCAGCTGTCTACTCCAAACCCTAAGGTAGGCTGAGGCTCTCCTCCACAGGTGCTGTCAGCTGGCTCTGCTTCTGCCAGAGCTGCTAGCTGTCTCACCTCTTTTTCCCTTTTTTGTCAGTTTCCTGAGATCAAGAAAAATAGCTGAAAAAAGAAAGAGTGGGTGGGGGTGCTGGGAAGATAGCCCCGTGGCACAAGTGCCTGCCTGGCAAGGCAAGGTTCTGAGTTTGATCCCCGGTCCTGCAAAAAAGAAAAAGAAAAAAAAGAAAAGTGGCTGCTCACCTAGTCATGATCAGACATGGTAAACACTTAAGCAGCATTCACTGCTTATAAGGGTTAGAGCTGTGGCTGAGTTTAATTTTGTTTGTATATTTAAGCCATTTTATTAAGATTCTGTGTTGTGGGTATTTTTATAATTTGTATTAAAGTTTTAAGATAAATATATTAGATAAAGGCTGTGCATGAAATAAAGGAGACTCTTTCAAGGTCTCAGACATTAATGGGGTCCTTGAAAAAAAGTGCATTATCTCACAGGCATGAGGCAGTTATTTATAGAAGTTACATCAGCCAGAGTAAAGAAGATAAATTCTGGATTCTTGTCTCCGCACATCCTGGTTCTCTGAAGAATTTCAGGTGAAGAATTTGCCTTCTCTGTGTTTTATTGCTTCTGTTACTCCATGAGGATATAGGTATTTTCCTGCCATGCTTCCCAGCTTCATGCTATCCTTGTGTCTAGTTGATGCTATTAGGTATATATAGACATAACATAACCCTAATCAAAAAAACTGAAGACAAAACTACACTTTAAAAGAAATCTTTTTCTTCAACAGTCATTGTACTTCATACTTACAGAATCATAATTTTTAGGCGCAGGAGAGAAACCAGCCATTGTACTTCATACTTACAGAATCATAATTTTTAGGCGCAGGAGAGAAACCTTAATCTACTTTAATTACCTCATTTTTCAGCTAAGAATCCTGGATTTCAGAGAAATGATGTGAGTGAGCTGAATGCATCACAAGAATGGGTGTGGGACTCTTGGTGTTTTCGCTTAGCATTGTCAGGCGTGTTCCATCCACTCACTGGGTTGCTACACACAGCTGATCCTTATTCTTTTTTTTGAGGCCACACTGGACTATTAAGAGATCTGCTGCTGACCAGGGTTTGTGCTGTTTCAGACTCCTTCAGTGAGCCTTCTGATTTAACTCAGGGAATGACAAAAGCCTGCACCAAGTTGCTGTGGCTAGTGCTTTACTAGACGTTGCATTTAAATATACTTCCTGTTTGATGTTGTAGTTTAGGAGAGTGACAGCAAACTCAGGTGTCCTCAGAGTGGACACGTGTAAGATGCATATGCAAAGCCCACTGTGGGGCGGTGGGGCGTGGCTGGGCTTGTGGCCAAAGTAGAAAGCATGTATGCTGCCTACAGGTATTCATTTGGAAAAAACAAAGCCTACGGAGCCAAATATGGTCCATTGCTGACCTTTGAACTTCATGCTTGAAGTTCTTTTAGATCTAGACCCTCAAAAGCATTTGTTTTTAAACAAAGAAACTATATTAAGCCCTTTTTTCCCCCTCAAGGAAAATTGCACCCAAGTGGAAAGTATATTGGTTTGGAATGAGGAGACAGTTTTCCTACCACTAGATACTAGTTAGGCAGTATTTATACTCAATGCCTGCCCAACACTCATAGATGGTAATTTCTGACTTTGTAATTCAGAATGACATCAAATCATTCTAAAAACAAATGGGACTTGAGCACAGCATTTCATCTTGATACAGGATGGTGTGTGTGTGTGTGTGTGTGTGTGTGTGTAAGTGTATAAGAACTATCATCTAACCCTGCCTGTCCACCCATCTGTCTGTCTGATACTTATATATCTATCTATGCAAAGACCCAGCAGAAGACCCAGAGGAGAGACAGATTGAATGCAGCAGCTCTTTAACTCAGCTTAATAGCAGGTGGGCAGGGGCCACACAATCTAATTGATTAGGCTGCCCGGCAATTTGAGTCAACCCGTTAGTTACCAAATTTTGTTACGGGAAATTTAACACCCGCAGCCAGAGCTCTGAGGATGAAGCAAGTAGCCGCAAATGCAGTCTTTCTGTGCCGGCTGTTGCTGTTAACGGACAGTTTAATTTGTGTGAGATACTGTGCCAGCTTGCTGTCTCTTTCATTGCTTGGGAAATGATTCTGGAGTCACCATTTCTTTAATTTGTAAAAATACCTGTGCTCCATATTCTGCACCCATTTTGGTTTATTAGTGCCACATATCAGTGAATAATTATAGTGTGCACACCGCTTCTCTCGGTTGAGTTTCTGTACCTGTGCTTCCTTGGTGTAGATCGCCTTCTGAAGATGAGTGGTAGGTAGTTGTGGAATATTTGTCTTGTGAGAAACCTTCCTCTGTATGCTTTTCCTTAAAACTCTTTTCAGACTCTGTACATAGAGTGGAGTTTTCATTGGAGTGTTTCAGAGCTAGATAGGTTCTGGAGGTTCCCTTAGTTTGATCCCCCTATGACATAATCCAGTGAGTGTTCAACACTTGCTAAAACACAGGACTCTTGACGAACAGTAATTTCTGTTAAGAGTTTCACTTGTACTGTGCTCAATGTGATCAAACCAAAACATTCTATATTGAAAATATATCCATTATATATTTCTATATTATCTTGAATGTTTACTAAATATAAGAAGCTATACTGGACACTTCAATATATTAGCTCTTATTTTTAAAATAACCTGACAAGGCTTTATTAATTTCGTTATATAGAAGAGCAAACTGAGGCTCAGAGCTGTACAACTGATGGCCTGGGTATCTCGAGTCTGTGTGGATGCAAAGCCGTATCTTGGCATTACAATTTACTCTGATGCCATAGACCCTGGTCTGGTGCTTTCTTATTCCAAAGTGATTTGGGGGAGAGATTGAGCTGAGTGACAACTGAGATCTAGTTAGATTATAATTTGAACTACATTTCCCTCAAAATTAGAAGATAAATATTTTGTACAGAAAACATTGCTGCAATTCAAATTTGGGTAGGCTTGCAAAAGTTACATAGAAACGTCCTTGATCTTCAAAAGGCACCCTGATGCAGCATCGACTACCCTTCCTCCCCAAGTAGAAATCCCATTGTATTCCTTCTGAGGTATGAAGAAAAGATAAGTGGAAACTGAGTTAAAACAGAATAATCTACTGTCGTCCAGTCTGAGAACGGAAAACTGGTGTAGACAACTGTTCTTCAAAGTATAATGGTGGTTGGGACTTCTTGAATGAAGCTCAATGTGACATCAAGAGGAAGACCGTTAATCACTCTAGGCCAAGCCAGGTGTACAGGTGTCCACCTGTAATCCCAGCACTCCTGGAGATGAGGCAGGGGATCACAAGTTTGAACTCTGCCTGTGCCTGACCAACTTAATGACTTCCAGCCCATCTCAAAAAGGGGCGGGGGGCTGGAGATATAGCTCAGTGCGAAGGATTTTCTTCAATTGACACAGCCAGATCAGTGCTGAATAATCATCAGGTGTAGTGGTGGATATTTGTAGTCCCTTATGCTTGGGAGACTGAGGCAGGAGGATTACTCGGCTTTAGATCAGTGCCAGCCTGGACAGCACAGCAAGACCCCATCTCATTCATACATACATACATACATACATACTTACATATATACATACATACATGAATATGAGTCTCATAGCCTTTTGTGCCCCCCCCCATATCCTGGTGTCCTCATTCCTTGGTTTGTGGCTCTGTATTGTGACTGAGTCAAGGTGTTGCTTCTACTGAATATAAACTTCTGCTTCAGTCACTGTTATGGTTTATGTCTAGTTGTTCCCCCAAAGCCTCATGTAGTCATTGGGCGAGGACTTCTGTAGATTGAGACTTGACTCATGAGTCACTGGGATTATGTGTTTTAGTACTGATGGGATTATTGGTCTGAGTAGGGCTGAGACTATGGGTGTGGTCTAGGGTGGATATCCTAAGGCAGAGAGCTTGATTGGAATATAAAGAGAGACAGAGAGACAGACTAGAGCTGTTGCTCTCTGCTGCCGTGTTTGGTGCTACCTCTGCCACCATTTTGTTGCTGTTCCGCCACCATGAACTGGATGCTCTCTGTCCTGCTCCACTCAGCCTTGGGCCAGCCAAATATGGACTGAAACCTCCAATAACTGTGAGCTAATAAACCTTTCCTTCCTTCATTTTGAGTGTCGGATATTTATCCCAGTCACATTGGTTGAACAGGATTAATATCAAGAAAAGCATGTTCAGAAAGCTCACATGTCCAGTCTGACAGTTGTCAAGTTATCCTGAAAGATCTTCCTGGGAAAAGTTTGACTCTTGTAGTCACATGGACTACACTGAGGTGTGTGTGTGTGTGTGTGTGTGTGTGTGTGTGTGTGTGTGTGTCTGTGTCTGTGTCTGTGTTTGTGTCTGTCTGTACCTCAATTCTTCACTATAAAACCTTTTCTTCCTTTCCATCTTTTCTAAATAGTCACTTTTCCTTAACTTGTTCCAAAGGGGCTCATGATGCCTTGGAAAACTGGCAGTGTTTTTAAATAACTCAATGGGACCAAAGTAACATCCTATGAAAAAGTGAGAAGAAACTCCTGTTTTGGTGTTTTGTTCTTGTTAGTATCCTGGGAAAGGGCAGAGTCCCATCACAAAAGACATAAGTGCCACATCAGTAATGCCATTCAGTACATGTAAGTGCTCATCCTGAGCTTGCACCGTAGTTACCATGCCTATCCAAAAGGGGAAAGTGGAGTACTTGATTTGGAAAACATTACAGAATGTCTGCACGTAACATTTTCAGTTCCCTGCTCCATAGTTTTCCTGCCTATGGGAATAGTTTATGGAATGAATGGAAGGAAAGGCCTGATTCCTGTAAGACTTATTTTGTGGAAAATTAGAATTCTTTTCTAAATATATAACTTATATCCTGAACAGGTGGAATAAACCTTAAAGTGTCTTGCATTCAACATAAGTGTATTAATATAGCCAAAGTGCTTTAATTATACATTTAATAAATTGCTGATAAAATCAGTAGAAATTAGACATCTATAGCAAGTCATTAGTTTAAAATAAATTTGTGAGGTTGTCTGAGTATATTTCTCACATATTTTACAAATTTGCTTTTTCCAGAAAGCTAGGGGCTGTGTTATCTTTAAGAGTTGATTCTAGTGCCTGCATTGGTTAACACTTCTAACCAGCACATAGTAGGTGCTTATTTAATGAGCCTAAGAAAGCATAAGAATTGATGTCAGAGATCCTCTATATATGCTCTTGTATACTATTGGTGGCTTTTGATCATGGTTAATATGTGTTTGGGTTTTCCGTGGTTGTATAACAAATTGTCCTGAAACATAACTGCTTCAAATAACAAACATTTATTATGAGATAGTTTTGTGGGGCAGGAATGCAGGTGCAGCTTAGCTCTGTCTTCTGGTCCCAGGCCTGGAAGAAGGCTGACATTCAGGTGTTGGCTGGGGTTATCCCCTGAATTAGATGGAGCAGGACCTGCTTCCTAGCACCCCCAAGTGGTTATTGAGCAAACTCAGATTTTTGCAAATACTAAAAAATGGAAGTCAGTCCTGCCAGGGTATTGTAGGGCAGCTCTGCTCTTCCTGTGGTCCTGGTTCCTCCAGAGGTGGCTCTTGGCTCCTATCAGAGTGAACTAGAGTGGGCAGGCAGGGAGCAGGCCATTTGCTTTTATGACCTGATCTCAGTGTGACTCCTCGTCACTTCTGTCATTCTAGCTATTAGAAGTGAATCGCTAAATCCACGCTCAAGGGAAGGAGATCACAAAGTGGGAGGAATAGCAGGAGCCAGCGGTGGCTGGGAAAGGTTGTGAATGCTGCCCACTAGGGTTAAAGGAGCAGCTTGTGACCTGGGACATCGCTGAAGCCAGCGCCTCTCCAACCCCATACTGCTGCATTTATTATGTCCTGATGTTAGCTGGTAGGGGTGTGTGCGTGTGTGCATGTGTGCATGCATGTGTGTGCATTCTCCCTTCCTAGGTTGGGTGCTCCTTGACTACTTTATAGCCTGTAATGAGTATCCAGAACTAGCCTCTGTGGCTTTTTTTTTTTTTTTTCTTTTTTTTTATAGAATTCACCTAAAAGTAGAGTTGGGGATTTCAGTGCCAAGAGTTGGAGACAGGTTCTCAAGAAGCAGGATAGACAAAGGTGGAGAAGGAGAAGGAAGGGAGAGAGACTAATGGATGAGAGGGTAGAAAAGAGATGGGAAGGGAGGAAGGCAGCTACTGGGTGACCTCTTGAGTAAGAGTGAAAGATGTCCAGGATCATGCACTTGAAGAACCCCTCGGGAACCTTGACAGCCCCTCCCCCACCAGCTGGCACTTATCCCACGGGAATGACCTCCTCAACCCTCTGGACCTCTTCAACCTTCTGCACCTGGCAGGCTCCAGCAGTTTTGGGGAATGCCTGGGGAAGAAGTACAGAAGTGCATGGTGCATATAGCATCAGGTTAGTCTGAGCTACTACAGAGTCCTCCTCATATGGCAAAAGCTGACCTCAGAGAGCTCCAGGAGGACCTGGAGGGATGGGATGTGGGGTACTCCTGGTGTCTGCAGCATGTGCAGAGGAGACCATTGTCCCATCCCAGGGAAGGACAGTGCAGACTGGGCTAAACTTCACTGGAGCTTAACTGGCTAAGCACAGACATCCTGCCCTTACAGGAAGCTGCTTGTTATTTTACTCTTTCAATTTGAACAAAAAGCAAAGTGAGATATTGATCTCTATTTTGAAGAGTTATTAATTGCCCTCACATGCACCTGTCAATGTCAGGGCTGTCTGGAGGAGGAGATTAGGAATTC
>PVJA010012310.1:11373-52461 GCA_004027025.1 Myocastor coypus
TTTTTTTTTTTTTTTTTTTTTTGTTTAAGACAGGAGCTTGCTCTGTAGCTCATGCTCTGAACTCACTATGTTGCTCAGGTTGGCCTTAAACTCACAGTGATCCTCTTACCTCAGCCTCCCAAGTGCTGGGATCACAGGTGTGCATCACCATTCTTGATCTTCCTGATTTAAATGTTGACCTAGACTGTAACTGTGGTTACATGGTGACATGACCAGCAAGAAAGTGCGATTTTGTAAAAAGCTTGACAAGTTTCTGAAATGTTAAAAGTATGGAGCATGCTGTAATAAAATATCTGCAGCTGACTTCTAAAGTTAAGAAATGTTTACTTTGGATAGCTATTTCAAAGACAACAATATACAATATATTAATTATTATAATTGTCCTACTAATCTCTTTTGAAACTGTTCCATTGCTATTTTATCTTTTCTCATTAAATGAATAAAAAATTTAAATTTAGGTATGTTTATATTTTGTCATTTTTCCTTCAGCTAGTAGTATTAATGAAAGCAACTAGACAGGACAACAGAAAAAAAAAAAACTTAAGGCATAAACGGAATGAAATATGACTAAAAACTTTCTTTTCTTTTCTTTCTTTCTTTCTTTCTTTCTTCCTTTCTCTCTCTCTCTCTCTCTCTCTTTCTCTCTCTCTCTTCAATATCTGTCTTTTTTTCAGGAAAACTTGGAATCATACATTTGGTATGTTACTTTGTGCTCTTGTTCTCTAATATAAAGTTTGGATTTTTGTTTCCACTTAGAATTGAGTCATATGTGTCAGTAAACATAGATTTAGTTCATTAACCCTTCCCCATTGGCTTCAACCATGGTGATACTTGCAAAACGGTTCCACTGGGGGCCTTATGCCAACCAGTGGGACTGTCGTATGCCACTCTGTGGGACAGTTAGCATGCACCACTGGTGGTTCATAGCCACTCAGCAGTGAGACAGTCATGGTCCCGTTGTGACCGTGTTAGTTTTAAGTGCTGGTGCACTTAAAATTTTGCTATGCCACAACCTCTTTTATCGTTCTTCTAATAACAAATGTAATGAGATATTTCTAGTTTTTCTTCTAGTTTTTATGTTTCTGTTAGTGTGTTAGCAACACATAATATTTGCACTTATCCATTTATGGCAGAGAGTTGCCACACATGCATCACATGCCTTAATTCTGTCTTGTGCCTCCATCCCCGCATCTGTTGGTCACCTTCCTAGGTCCATATTTCCTGTCATCTAGCCATCGTTTGCTCTTTATTTCCATGTTGGGTTTCTTATATGAGAGAAGCTATTTGATATTTAAACTTGCCCAACTGGTTTATTCGACTTAATATTATGGTCTTAAAGTATGTGTATTTTTCCCTGGATGACACAAATTTGTCTTTTTTCTGTGGCAGATTCAAACACTCCTGTGTATAGATACCATCTTTCCTTTTTGTGTTACTGTTACAAACCATGTTTTGGTGGGCATGCACATATATATTTCTCGCTGTCTGCAAGGAAGGATTATTTTAGGGCAGTGGTGGTCAATCTGCGATGTGAGCGCCACAGTGAACTGAATGTGTCAGTGAGAGCTCTAGCAGGTTCACTGTCACTATTCTGTTGTTACATGCCAAGAAACAGAAGTCTATGTTCCCTGTTCTATGTGTTGTTAACCTTAATAGGTCTTGAAGATTAACGTGTTGATATTCTCAAACAGCATATCCTTCTTCACCATCAGATTACTGTTTTCTATCATACTCACTCACACCTGATGCTTTAATATTTTCTGATTTTTGTTCTTTTCTGTGTGCAGTAATGATTTGGTTGTTTTAGTTTGAATTTTGCTACAGAAATTGTGTATCTTTTATATATGAAAATTATTAGACACTTCTGTTTTTAGTATTGCTTTATTTTTTACTAATTTTTTTTTCACAACCAAGGATCAGACTCAGGACCTTGTACTTGCCTTGCATATTTTTTTTTTTAGTAATTCTGTATGCTTAAATATTAAAAATATTGGGCCAGGGAGATAGCTCAGTAGAGTAAGCGCTTGCCTGGCAAACACAGGGTCCTGAGTTGAATTCCCAGTACTAGAAAATAAAATAAAAATAAATAAATAAATAGATAAATAAATAAAAACAAATATTAGAAATATTTAAATGTTATGTTACATATGGTATCGTCTGTCACAGAGAAGCTTGAATTTTACTCTAGTCCAATTTATTAGTCCTGTTTCTTGAGTTTTGTGTTGTGTGCCTATTTAAGCAATAGTTTGCTATGCATTGGTTGTAAAGTATCTCATTTTATTTTTTTTCTCCTAAAAATTTAGTGTTCTTTTTCTTCTGGTGGTGAATGCAATTTGAGCCTCACATGTGCTAAGCACGTGGTTTTCCGCTGAGGCTTGTCCTCTGTCTGAAGTTCCTTTTGACACCAGATCTTCCATGCATCTGAGATTTTGGAAGGAACTATGGATCAAATGTATGTTTGAGGTAGAAAGTGGTGTTTTACCTTTTCTCTAACTGACTACATCTTGTCTTCACATTTGTTGTGCTGTGTCTCTATAAAGTGTACAGGGATGCGTTTGGATTTTCTAGTTGT
Organism: Myocastor coypus; assembly: GCA_004027025.1. NCBI lineage: Eukaryota > Metazoa > Chordata > Mammalia > Rodentia > Myocastoridae > Myocastor > Myocastor coypus. Next base: position 13,946 of record PVJA010012310.1, read on the forward strand.
CCCAGTCTGCTTATTCTTGTGTACTTACCACCATTGAACTGCTGATGCTTTACAATAAATTTTGCCTTTGTAGGGAAGACTCCTATTTTTAGGATAAACTTAGATACTTTTGACCACTTAATTGTCTAAGTGAATTATAAAAGTTATTTGTTAATTCCATCAAAACACATGTCTTTCAAACTTGGGTTGGAATTGAAGTGGTTTTTCAAAGTAACATAAAAAGTAAGTCTTCCTATCGAGATACTGTATAGCATATATGTTCCTTAATATTTATATTAATTGATTCTTATGCTCACTTAGGCCTATTAAGTAATACCATAATTTTTACTTCATAGCTCTTATTCCCCGATACAGTCCAAAGAACCTTATCATTTTTGTTGTAACTGTGAGTTATATCTTTTGTCCTTTAATGTTCTCTAATTGGCTATTGCTGGTATATAGATACATTGTTCATTTTTATATGTTGATCTTGTGTCTGATAATCTCTTTTGTGCTCCTTTGACAATTCTAAATGCAGAGTCTGTAGAACCTTGTATCTGTAGTACAGATACTCCATCAACTGCAAATACACTAGCTTTCCAATTATTCGCTTACTTTTTTTTATTATTGCATTGATGAGCAGCTTATTAAATCTAGAACCTTCTTATTTTGTTGCTATGCAGCATGAGCTCTAAATACAGCCATTTCTGCATCGTCTTTTCTTCTGTAAGCCCTATTAGACATTTTAAATTTTTTATCCTGTCTTGAAGATTGGTAATTATTACTTTGCATTTTTGGTATTTTGGCATTCTTTATGTAACACTATTCAGTATAAAATTTGTTGCTGTCATGCCTTTATTTCACAGACCTTCCTTTCCCTCCAATCGACAGCAGTCACCATAAATTCTCCTTGTGCTTCCACCAGCAGGATAAGATTGGAGGACAGTCTCTTCACTAAGTATTTATTTAGACAGCATAACAGTTTTTTAAGAGTCACCTTTATCTTACCACCTGTTTTCATCCAACTGAAAGCAGTTGGAAGGCAAGATACTGAGGAATGAATTAAGCATTTCCCCTGGTTTGGCGACAGTTGGGTGCAAATTCACATGGAACAGATGCTTTAAATACAAGGAGGAGAATAAATTATTGGTGACAACATTGTTCCTGAGCGTTGCAGCCTCCAGAATGTGACATTGTTGGCCTCAGTGGGAACAGCACTTTGTGGGCAAAGGCTCGTCATCCTGGAAGTCCAACAGTGGCTTAGACATTACTTATGTTGTTTGTAGCTCTCTGAGAATTGATCTTTTAATACAGCAACATGTCTTGGCTTCAGTAAGTATTTATACATCCTTAACATCATCTTAGTGTTCCTGAGGTTATTAAACTTAAGTCAGACAAACTAATGCCCCTGTACGTGTTTTAAGGTATATTATTATTCATCAGTCATGTCTGGTGAGATGATTAGGGTAGTGCTTAAGAGCATAGACCGGAGCCCGTCTGCAGTTGAGTCCCATCCTCACCTCTGGCTCTGGATTTTAGGCATGGTTTCATCTCTCTTTCTACCTTTCTTTTCCTCATCTTTGAAATGATTCCAGGACCTATTCCACTGAGCTGCTAGAAAAGACAGAGTGGCTGATACTTAAGTACAACAGAAATAAAACTAGTAGCTATTGTAAACATGCACATCCACATGAACATTTATTTTCCTCCAAGGAGAATACAGTGTGATGTGGGCAACAAAATGTGCCACCCTGACCTTTTTATTGTCGCATTAAGAATGGGGATACCTTAAGGAAGTCCAATGAGCCACAGGCTCAACCTTTCTCTTTTGGGAATGCTTCAGGAGTAAGTGTTCCTCCAGAATTATGAATTAAGGAGTTAAAGACAAAAGTCTTACAGTGTTTCTTTAAATATCTCCTTCAGCTGCATAAGATTAGCACATTTTCTTGGCAAAGAACACCTTTTAGCAGGAACAGTTTTCGTCAGTAGCCTTTCTTATTTTTCGTGCTGAACACTTCCTGTGCCTGTGTCGTCTGCCCTCCTTCCATTCTCCAGCTCCGCCACTTCCCTCCCACGACTTCCCATCCTCTGACTTAATAGCAACAGAAAAACTCCGCGGCACAAGTGTTCATGGAAGTGGGCCCTGTTTCCTTCCTATCCGGCAGGCCACTCAGTGCGTGGGACAATCAGGGTGGAAGTTGCACCCGCCCACCCACCTGCCCGTAGCTGGGGAAAGTCGCTGTGCACTGTGGTGGTGGCCTTTCTGTGGTGGTGTCAGGACCCATGTGGCTGGAGGGGAACAGAAAGCAGTGCCATGTGTGGTGCTCTTGGGCTGTCTGCTCCCAACCTCGAGGCCCTGCTTAATTATTTTCCAAGTGTTTAGTTTCCTCTTAATTAGGTAACTAGAGATACCTGTAGAATGTTTCTGCTTATATGCTTCTTTAGGGGAAGCTAGGGTTTCTGGAAGAAAGCCTAGAACTTTGGGGTGGGAGGTTAACACCCTGATCTTGGCTCTGTTGGTATTTAAAAATATAGAAAATGATAAAGCCTCAAATTTGTATTTCTGACAATATTTCAGATGAGACTGACCAGGCAAGGCTCTTCTGATTTGATTCAAGGCTTGGTGAGAGCAGAGCGAGTAGTTCAGTGGAGAGTGTATGTGCAGTGCACAGGTCACGGCCTGGAAGAAAAGGACTGGAAGGGAGGTTGTGTTAGTCCACATGGTTTGGGCTGCAGCAGTGATTTAAGGAAAGAAACACTGTCAGCAGAGATGAAGACATCCTTGTAATTAATTATAATTAGTATGTAAGGAAATCTCATCTATAAATAAGATCACCTTTGTTTAAAAAAACAAAGAAAATGTTTAAAACCTTTATGAAATCAATTACATAGTATTTATAACTGGAAATCAGTTGAGTCAATGTTTGGGTGATAAAAATTATTGCCTTGTAATGGGTGATACATTGTGTTAACTTGAGAAGCCTAGAAGCTTAACTGAGTAACTCAGCAGTTCTATATCCTGGGCCTGAGAGGACATGCTAGCCTGTCATGTTCATTGTTTCAATTTGGAAAGTTTAGAAGTTTAACTAGGGCTGGAGAGATGGTTCAGCTGTCTATGTCTGCTTAGGAAAGCTTAGGCAACCACAGAAGCTGTGTGGTTTGATCCGAGCACCACATGCTACACCAGCTCCACCCCCAGGGCAGGCTGAGGCAGCCATTAAAAACAAAACAAAAAAAAAGTTTAACACTAAGTGACTCAGCAGGGGGCCAGCGTCCTCACTTTGTAAACATCCTGGTCCTGTGCAAGAGGAGGCTGCAGAGATGGTGTGAGGGCTACACCCACCTGGGACTGAGGGTGAATATCCTGCATACAAAGCAAGAGAGCCAAAGGAAGCTTGCCCACCCCACCTTTTGCACTTTTTTTTTTTTTTGTATTTTAGGGAACGGTCTGCAGGGTGTTCAGTGTCTGACTAGGAGATCAGACTTATAGTGATCCACTGTTTACAGCTTCTCAAGAGCTGGGATTACAGGCACATGCCACCATGCCCAGTCTCAATTGCTGTGTCAGCACACCTTGAGGACAGGTCTGTCACGGCAGGCCCAGGGATAGAATCCTAGTCCCTGTGCCTGCTTGCAGGTGCTTTAATCCATTGAGCTATTTCACTGGCCCTACCTCCTTTTGCTCTTGATGCTTTTGCTGTTGTCTGCCATCATGAGCTCTTTCCCCTCTACCAAGCCACTCTGCCTTAGAGCCACCTGAGTATGGACTGAAATCTTCACAAACTGTGAGCTGAAACAACCTTCCTTTCCTTAATGTTGGGTGCTGGATATTTTGTCCCAACAAAGGGATGAAAGGGACTAACACATACAGTTATTCTTTGTTGCCTCTATGCCCCTAAGAGCCAGCATTTATCAAGGGTGTACTCACTCTGGGCATGTGCCAAGTACTCTGTGTGGCCTGTTTATCTCACAGTGTTATGGAGGAAGTTCTATATCTATCTTACAGACAGGGAAACTAAGGCTCTCCTAGGCATGCAGGGCCAGCATGCAACCAGTCCTGGGTGTCTCAAACCTTCTTTACCATGACAGAGTCCCTTCTACCTGTGCTATGTTTCTCTGACCAATGTCCTAAAGGGGAACTGTTTGGTTTGTTTTGCTTTTTACATTGTGCAAGTAAAAATATGTATGAGCTAACAAGTGGAGAATAAAATAACATTGTGATGTAAACATGAAGGTGATTTTATTTGTACTGGCTTTATGCCAAGTTCAGGTCTCCTGAGCATCAAGTCCTTATGAGGAAAAGGGAGTGATGAGATGACCTTTCGTATATTCATCCCCCACCAGGTACCGATAGTGATGGAACTGCTAGCAGTGAGACATACATCCGCAGGTGCCCTGGTTGTGGTGTACGGACCTATAATCTGTTTCTCATGTAATTCTGTGGGACAGGCACCTGCCCATTGGCCATGAGGTCAGTTAGGCATGTCCTATCCCATACTGCAGTGCTGGGCTACTTCACCATTCCTGGGATGTTGACTACTCCCTGTTTTGCCTCTAGGACAGATGAAACTCATCAAAACTGCCTTGAGGAGTCTGTGCCTCCCCTGCTTAATTTAAACCCCAATCAGGTCTAATTATCAGAGCCATATTACTTGCTGGCAATAATTTGCTTTGGGTACAAGTCAGAGCGATGTTGAAAATTTTATTTTGCATTCAGAAAATTGGTTTACCTTTTATACACACCCCCTCCAGATTTCCCTGTGGAAGACTGGTTCTCTTAATTTAGGCATCTTCTAATTTTTCTCATTAAAAATGTGTGGCATGTGATATCGTTACTTTTTTTCTAAATTGAAGTGACTTAAGTGGGTTGACATATGTGCTACAGTGTAATTGTGCTGTGTTTCTGGAGCTCAAGTCAGTAATTACATCCATAAACTTATTGTCTCTGGTAAAATATGTTAACTGGTCTTTGACATAAAATTCATTAATTTGAATCAATATAATGTTCTGAAATGCTCTAACAGAGGACCATTGACTGATGGATACAATGTGGTCTAAGAACCAAGCATTTTTCTATTAATAGCAGTAAACATAAACATTTTCTAAATAGCTTGTCAATATCAGGAGTCCCAAAACATACATATTTTGAAGAAGAAATTTGAGTTATGACAGGAGCCCAATAATTGAATTTATTGGTTTAAAAAATGTGCATATCCTGGGATTTTTGATCTCTACATATTGAGCTGGCTTGTAGACAAGGTCTTAGAATTTTGGAGCTTTACATCCTCATCCCTGGATGTTGAGGTGCTGGATGGTTGGGGACTAGAGCTGGCATCTGCTCCCCTAGTGTCCATGAGATTTTCTCTGACTACCTCAGAACATGCCAGGGCTCCTTTCTTTAAGGTACCTGGGAGGTTTCTGGGTAACCTGAATTTTCCACTTCCCTAATATTGAATAACTTTGCAAAGCAAATTGGAAGGTACCAGAGTTCAGAAGTACATTTAAATTCACAATAAGAATTTAATCAGGAATCCAATCACAGGGTTTTCTTTTGACTCAAGGCTGCAGACCTACAAAAATGACATGAATGCAAAATTTTGACAAAAGAGAAATTTCCACCATTAGATAGATGAGTTTCACACAGATTGTCTAGTTCGCCTCCTCAGCAGTTCCAGGAAGTAATAGGCTGTGTGACTTTCCCACACAAACTGTTTTCCTTCCCTCCCATCAGACATGTCCATGTCTTTTCTGAAATAGCAAGAACAGCTTTGAAGGTGTTTCATCACTTTTCCTGTTGCTGAGATACAGTATTCGACACCCACAACTTAGAGGAGGGGAGGTTTATTTGGGCTGAGGTTTATAGTTGAGGTAGCCTGGGAGCCAAGGCAGGACAGCCTCAGGCTGGAGGCATGGCAGAGGTAGATTTCTCTGGGCATGGCAGACAGGAAGCAGAGTCAAGGCAGGCGGGGGGAAGGGGAGAGCACCTTCCTGAGTCCTGCCTACAGGGACCCACTTCTCCAGAGTTGTAATGCCCCCATAAGCGAAGCACTTTCCCAAAGTCTGGTCTGTGACCCTGAGGCTTTTGGTCAACTGTAACAGAATGGGAGACGACTCCCACTGGTTAGGAAGCTGGTACAGGCAGAGAGGGAGGAAGGGAGCTGCCCTTGGCTGCTGCTGATTTTGCCATGCCATCTCCCTCATGCCTTGTGTCTTCTTTTGACCTCCAGGTCCCTGTTCCTTTCCCAGGATGTCTCCTTCTCTCTGCCCCAGTTTCTTCCTCTCCCATCACCTTCCCCATCGTTTTTCCTCTTCCTTTCCACTCTTCCTCCCCTCCTCTGCAGACTTACAGGAAGGGCTCCTTGCCCTCTGGTTCTGGGAGGAGAGGGACTGTGGCCCAGTATTTTGAGATAGCATCATGGGACAGAGGAGGAAGAGGAATGGAGAATGAGGTAGAAAGTGAGGATACCTGTCTGGTGATTCTCCCCATCCAGCTCCCTGCTTCAACTCTGAAAGCAGCCCTCTCCCTTTACCTCTTCAGGCCTGGTGTAGTGAGGGCTCCTTGTTCCTGTGAGTAATCTAACAGATTCAGCTGAAGCCACCTGTTATGGTAGCTCCGTGCTTCCTACAGAGCTCACACTGATGTGCTGAGTAGGCTTGAGCTGATGAGATGGAACTGCATTGTGTGGATGTAAATTGGCTTAATTTGTTTAATAAGCACATCAATAAGTAAGTACCAGATAGAGAACACAGAGAAAGTTCCTGCCCTTGTGGTGTGTACAGGAAGATAGATAAATACAGACAAGTACTGCATAATGCCTGGTAGAGCTAAGTGTTGCGAAGGAAAGGATGCTGGGGAAAGAGAGTGTTGGGGTGGACTTCTAGAGGAGGAGACACACGATCATTCCCTGATGAAATGTGCAGCAGGTTTTGCAAAGCACTCAGAGGGAGAGTATTCTAGTAAGGGAGCCTGAGGGACCCCGTGTTGGTAAAATGGTTTGAGAGTCTAGAAACAGAGCAAGGACTAGTGTGGCCAGAGTGAAGAGAGTAGGACTGGGGCAAGTGCTCAGAGGAGTCCAGACCAGTATGCAAGGCAGCTCCCTCACGGCTTGGTAGCTATGGAAGGACTTGGGGGTGAGTAGAAGACGAAGGCTCTGCACTCTTGGAGTGAGGTGATGTGATTTATGTTCGTTTTGGTGGCTTGGCCTGCTAGGACAGGACAGGCTATGGCGAGAAGCAGAGGAGGTGTATGTATGACTATCACTGGCATCTGGATGACGTGGATGGCCTCTTGGGCTAAAGTTTGCTCCTGACCCCAGGCCCCCAAAAATATATGTTGAAGTCTTAACCCCATTACTTCACAGTAGGAGCTCATTTGGAGAGGTGTCTATGGAAATGATGAAGTTGAAGGAAAAACATTAGTGCCCAAGCTCTAATTCAGTATGGCCCTCTGTTACCAAAAGAGGAAATTTGGAGATAAAGACAGTACCCTGAAGGGGCAACATGGTGTGAAGAGATGCAGGAGAACAGAGCTATCTACAGTACAAGCAGAAAGGCTGAACAAGAGGTGTCTCGGTGGCCTTCAGAAGAAACAACCCAGCCAGCTCCTTGAACTGGCATTTCCATCCTGCAGAGCCAGGAGAAAGTGGATTTGTTTTTTGACCCCTCAGGCTATCCCACTTGGTTCCTATAGCCCTAGTACCTACTGCAGGGCACTTGGGTGAGGCTAATAACAGAAGAAGGGATTGGATATGAAATAGGTTCTGAAGTTAAAACCAGTACTATTTCCTGAGAGTTTAAACAGGGGTGGGATGGTGTGGCCCACAAGGGAGAGCTCAGGGTACGGGAACTGCAGACCAGCCAGCCATGCTGACTCCCTGCCACTCTCCTTGGATCAGAGTGCGTGGTGGGCATTGGTAGGGAACTGTTGGGATAGGCAACCATAAGGCCCCACCCCTGCTCCTCAAAACTGAGGTTCCAGGCGGCTTGCTTCAGCTGCCCATCCTGTGGACTGGGCTGTGCTAATTAGGGGCAGGCCCTGCTGGTAGTGTATGCGGGATGGCCCCAGGCAGTACACAGTTACCTTTAATTTGGTAGTTAATGTGTGTTTTCTTGATACACATTAGGGAAAAAAAGGTGACTAGCACAACAAAAGCATAATTTTAAAATGTTATCAATTAGGTCAAGTTAATATTGAAATATTTAATTGTCTTAAAAGGATAACTTAAAAATTGCAAACATACTAATGAACAATAAAAAATGAAACAAAGTAGTCTAGTTTAAAAAATAAAGTTGTGAAGAAAATAATAGCACAAGCATTTTGTGTAATAGTATACATGGTACATGAATATGGGAAAATAAACATAAATGATGTTTGAGACACAACCTGAAGCATTCTTCTTTTTATGTATTTGGGAAAGGGTCTACAGGGTCTCACTATGTATATCAGACTCAGTAATCCTCCTATTCTTAGCCTCCTGAGCACTGGGATTACAGGTGTGTGCCACTGTACCCAGTCTTAGTCACTGTCTTAGTGTATCCCCGGGGTGGGGCCTGGCCCCTGCACTTGCCTAAGCAGGAGCTTTAGTCCACTGAGTTATGTGGCCTGTCCTCTGAAGCATTCTTGATGAGTTTCCTGGGTGGTTTCTATACAGTCATAGTTGTGACTACTGCTCTCTTAGCGCCCCCAACCTGGGACCGTGCTAGCAAAGGCCATACCACTGAGCTGCATCCCCAGCTCGTTTACTGTGAATTTTAACTGCTGGTCACATCGTCAGTTTGTGACTGTATATATCTATCCACGTGGTACAGGGGATTGAACTCAGTACCTTGTGCTTGCCAGGCAGGCACTTATGGCACTGAGCTATATCCCTAGCCCAACATCATCAGTTTAATATATGGAGAGCAGCGTTAGTTTTAAAAAGAATTAAAACATCACGAAATAGTATATTGCTGGTATTACTGTGAAACTATTTCAGAATATAAGATATAAACATTACAGTGGAAAAAGGCTACCATGCCACATTCTGAGGGTCTGCTCTCAGAGGTGAGGGTGTCCCTTTCCCTCTCCAAGTTTGATAACTTGGCTGTTTTATAAGGCTTGATTTTGAAAGAAGATGAGCTAAAATAATCTTGTCTCCTCCTTACAATGTTATTACTTACGGAGGTTTTCATGAATTATTGTGGGATTAGTTCCATGGGTTTTAGCCATCTATGATGTCATAATGGAAAATACACTCTGTCTTCTCAGTGGCATATTTCTTTGATGTTCATTTTGGTCTCTGATCCCTGTATCGATATAGTTGATAATTGTTAAATCCCCCTGGCTTATCCATTCTGTCAATCAATTTATTTTCATACAGTGTTTTGACTTTGCAAGCTCCTAGATTTCTTTCTTGGTGTTTAAAGGGACTCTAATAATTTTTATTTGTGATGCCTTTGCTTGTTTAAGCGCTGTGTTCAGTAATATTACCAGGATTCAAGAAGTTCTGCTAAAGCAGAGATGAAGACTTTAGTTCACTAAGACAGGTTCAAGTACACTGAAAGAGAAATTCAGGTGCTTGAGGGTTGCCATGTGCTGTGGTCTAGGGTTACGACTCTTTATAGGGTCTTGGGGTGGCCATGAGATAGGAAATCTAGGATATTCATCTTGTTTATTTATCATTTACCTAATGTCTAGCAGGTTACTGTTAGTGGGCTAAGGCAAAAGCTAACTTTCTGAGCTAAGTTAAAATAGAAAATGTTTGTATGTGTTTGAAGTTTATCCATATGGGACTGTGTCTGTGTCCAGATACTAAAGCTGTTTCCTCAAGGGTGAAAGTCTATTGAATTTATTGATTTGTAATATTGGAAGAAAAACAGTCGCAATTTATGGATTTGTAGTATCTTTAAAACACATTTTTAGGACTGAGAAGCCTAGAGATAAAATAAGACAAAGGGTTAAGTGGTATAGTAACTTTTGGTATGTTTCATTATGTTTAAAAGATTTTCTATTTTTCTCAAAATTACAACTGCTTGTTTCCTTATTTCTTCTGTCCTGCACTATAATGGTGTGGATTGAGGGTTTAAAATATATATATATATATATATATATATATATATATATATATATACACATATATATATATATGTATATATATAGATATATATATGACACAAAAGCTATCTCTGGGGCCAGGGAGATAGCTCAGGGGCACAGGTGCCTGCCAGGCAAGTGCAAGGTCCTGAGTTTGACCCCCAGTTCAAAAATAAAAGCTATGTCTGACTTGGGATGAGAATTTTTTTTAAATCATATATATATATATATATATATATATATATATATGTATATATGATTCTTTTTTTAATTTAAACTCTTTTGAATGGAATTTTAAAAAGTAGTTGAGAAGCACTTGAAACACTTTTATGATCCATTGCGTATTTTTAAATGTTGAGATCTTTTTAGCTTAGAAATCTCTAATGGTAGATTTTTTTTTAAATAAACCTCATGACAAAATTATATATACTTAGTTTTTTGTTTTCCTTTTGGTTCTCATTTTGAGATATAGTAACTTATACTTGATTTAAGGAATTAGGATTTTATTAATAGTCTGCTGAGAGCAACTAGATTCATTGGGCACCCATTATTTCATGCCTGATATATTGTTTTCCACAGAGTATTCTTGTAAATATGTTTGCACAATGCAAATTAGGCTGAAGTACTAAGCTATCAGCTCTGTAATGTTAAGGGAACAATAATCTCTTTAAAAAGTATGATCTCCTGTATTGAGGGATGTTTGTAATTTCTAAAAGGCCTTACTTAACAGGTGAAGGCTTGGTGAAAGCATTTAGCATAGAGATGAAATATGGCTCATTAAGCTGCTACATTATGCACATGTCAACTCTTCTTTTGTCATCTCTAATAGTTTATTTTCATAGCTGAAGACTGCTCTTTTACTACTGGTGGTTATAGCAGCAAAATGATTTTTGTTGAATTTACCCAAGTAACAGAAAGGGCTTCTGTTTCCACAAATTAATGAGGAGCAATTCAGCTTCCCACATCCCCTGCGCCCTGCTCTTTACAGTGAAGGAGTCCTACTTGCATATGTAAATAAGCTGTTCAGCTCACAGTCCCGTGGAGCCCACCGAGGTCCAATCTGTTATTTTGCTGATGTTGATGTCATTAGCCCGGAGGTAAGTGGTACCAGGAGATACCTCTCAGCCTAGAATGACAGTGGAGTCTGAAGGCTGTCGTTTAGGACAAGAAGCAGATTCTTGGAACTTAGCGTTCAGCTAATGAAAATTAAGTCACAAATTTTGTTTTTAAAGCTGGTGTGAGTGATAGAATTTAATTTTTTTCTCAAGCACAGAAAACTGTGAACACATACATATATGGTAATTTATAAATCTGGAAGTTTATCTGGCTCATGGTCAGAAAGCTGGGGTATAAGAGTACGGCTGCTCTATCTGCTTGGACTCTGGTGTGGTCTTCCTGGCTGTATCATAGCATGACAGTGGTAATGAGGCAGAGATAGTATGCGGGCTCGAATCTCTCTTCCTCTGCTCATGAAGCCGCTAATGCTGTCATGTGATCGACCTTTCCTATACTCATCCAGTTCCTAAAGGGCTCACTCCCAAACACCACTGAAATAGGAATTTGGGGGAATTAAGTTTCTAACTTGAGAAAATTTGAGGTCACTTTCAAGTCATAGCATATAGGGAAGTTAATTTCCTGAGAAAACATACAGGAGAGCCTTGTTTGCTTTTTTTTTTTTTAAATGTACAGTTTACTGAGCTGTACGAAATTTATTAAGCTCAATGATGCATTGTTCTTCCCTCAGATGTGTCAGGAAGTCTGGTAAACTGGAAGACTTGAAAAGGGAAAGCAAAAATTGTTTATGTAGGTTTGCCTTCAAAGAGTAGCAGCATGCATACCCAGCTCTTAATCAATAAAGTTCTTCTCAGGTTTCCATGTGGCTCTGACTGTGTGACTCTGTCCTCAAAGTCTGAGTTTGACAAAACTCAACTCTATGGGCAACTAATCACCATGGATTTTTGTTTGTAGCGGAGTACGTAGTGCCTATTTTATTGAAAATTAATGTTAGTTTAAAATGTGAGTCGTGTGGATAAAAACTTGCTGTGAGCTATTCACAACTCCTTTATTTTCGCTCTATATACAATTCATTAAAATGGCATTAATCCCCTAGGCTCTTCCTCAATTTCGATTAAGATATACGATGGGAATCTCTGCGTAACTACATTGATTATTTTATAGACCTATTTGTTCTCTGCAAGCAGACGTTTGTTACAGATCCATTGTACCTATGATAAATGAGAGAAAATGGAGACCACCTTTGAAATACTCACCTCTTGAAAGATGTGCTTACTTTTTAATACCAGCTTTCTACCAAAGGGGAATTTAAGATTCAGAGCTCAGGCTTAATATCAACATCTGCCTCCTGCTGAGTTCATGGTACAATTAGCTAATTAAAAAAAGATAACATTTTCACCTTGGAGTCAGAAGTGGAACAATAAACCACAAGCCCAGGATTTAGTTAATTTGCACATTGACTATAATTGTGTATTTAAGGCTGAGATTAATTTTTTTCCCAGGTGAGTGGGAACCTGGCACTATGCACTGGAACCCTTAAATCAGTTGTAATCATTCCATGGGGGAGGTTAATAAGGACAGAGAGGTCTCCCGATCTGCTAATGAAGATAAGTACTTACTTACATATGATAACTTTTTTTAGGGAGAAAAATAAAAGTGTTAACCCCCCCTTCTGATAAACCCTTAAGTTTAAAGGATAATTTTAAATTGGTCAAACTAAATGAATAATGTACTTTTCCCCCAAAACACTGTATTTTTGAAGTAAAAACCATTGATTCTTTTGAAACAGGAAGTCATGCTCAGCTTTTTTCTTTTTGTTTTGCCAAGTAGTCAGGGTATGAATGAATTCTAGCTCTTCTATTTGAAGCATTAGTGTATTTTTCTAGGTCAGCTGAATTTCAAGACTGTCCTTTCATTTTTGTAAACAGAGTAGAGAAAGAATACATGCTGGCAGGAAAGTTGTTTTTTGGGGGGAAGGGAGAAAAAAATATATATTCCCAATTTGCAGTCTGCTGCTCATGACATTATCTTTTCAAAAAATAAATACTACATTGTGGACACCCAAGCACTGATTATTGGCAGTTCAGGTGGGTGTGATTGACAGATGTCTTAAAAGTAATAGAACTGTTATTCCTAAAAGAAAGGAAGAATTCTTAAGCATTATAAGGTAGACACTGCATTTTTATCTAAGTGGGGGCTTTTTCTCCCTTCTCTACTGATAAATGCTGCAGTGCTGGCCCCTGTTGAGGGTCTTTTGCTACCTCCGCCTTGTGTCAGGGTCTGGGAGCTCAGGGATTCTGTGAGATCATCTGCCATCATTTTGCTGTCTATGGAGATGATACTCATGGAAGAGCAGCCTTTGCTTGTTCAGTCCGGGATTATTACTGGTCCACTTCAAAAGATGGAGAAGTGGCAGTCTATATAATTTGTGGAGGCTCCTGTGTCCAACTTCTTGCTTTGAAATATGGTACCTTGGGCTTTGTGTTCATATGTTTGGGATGAAGGAGTCATGAGAAACTGTTCCATGTGATCTTTGACAGACAGACAGGCAGACAGACTGACAGGCAGGTAGGCAGGCACTAACAGAGCTGGTTTTAAGGAGAGACCACTTTTACACAGATTTAAATAGTTAAAGATAAAGTTAAATTCATAGGTGAGTCAATTAAATATAATATGAATTTAGGGGAAGAGATTTTTTTCTGGTTGTCAAAAAGATGAATCCTACCAAGATGATGGAGAAAGAAGCCTTATATAGTAGATTTGACATGGTTTTGATGAGGACTGTGATTCCCATCTCGTTTTGATTTTAGCCCACTCTGTTAACCTCTAGAATGCTCCCTGATGCACTCTGCTGTTTTAGGAACATGTACTTGGTGATCAGAGAAATAATATTTCCATGAGCCTTAAGATCTCTGAAATGGAGAAGAAACAATAAGGTAACAGGAGAATGAAAATCTAAAAGGAAATGCTTTAATCCTGGGCTATGTAACTTTATCATACATATGTGCATAAAAGGCGGTTTGTAAAGAAATGTTGGGTACATACGTGTGGTTTTGGGGAATGTTTGTCAAGTGCTTTTGTTATTAGATTTCCAGCTAAAACAAATACAGTGCTGTTAAACGCTGTCCCTCTCCCTTTTCTGACCATTTCGTCACCATCCCACGCCGCCCTACCATGTCCTTTCCCCCTCTTGTCCATCCCCATCTTTCATTCACTGTCAGGAAGGGCAGCCTCCGAAGAGCCATTTCAACTCTGCCCGGCATCGCCAGAGACTAGTGGACCCAGCTTCTTCAAAAGTGAGTGTGTCCTGTTGCCCTGGGTGGCGGGTGTGCATGGCAGTGTGCTTCCCCTGCAGTCAGCGGGAAGTGGGGTTTTGTTCATGCTCATATATTTGAAGGCCTTAGAATATGGATCCAGGGAAGGAGCAGTCTTTTGTATCGATTTAAGACTGTGCACACCAATGGAGTTCTTATAAATATACAACAGCCTTGAAATAAAACAAAGCCTTGGTCTGTAGCATTTACTGAGTTCCATGGTTCATGCATTCTCACCGTGGCCAATTTCAGTTTCCTGTGTGAGGTCATTGAGCTTGGTGCCCTGAAAAGTTCTCCTAAGGAAATTATGCCATATTACTTGTAGACACTCTACCATTTGGCACATATGATGCAAACACTGCTACTATGTAGCAGAAGAATTAGGTGATTCAAGTTTCAAATATCTGTTATCCTTGTCTTTGGTGTGTGTGTGTATATATATATATATATATATTTATTTATTTATTTATTTATTTATTTATTTATTTATTTAAATTTCAGTATTTTAAATTAATTTATAGTGATTGTTATTTTGTCATTCGTCTGTAAAATTCCTGAAAATTTACTCAGTGGGATGAGGCTCTCATGTATTGATTATTACATTGTGCTGAGACTATTAAGACCATTTGGCCATGCTTAGATTGCTGAGCTGCCTCTCTAGTCTAATAGTGGAGTATATCAGTGAACAAAAGTCCTGGATGTTGACTAAGATGCAGACACTTCTAATATAATACTAGTCACCATCTTGGATGATTTATTTTTTGAGGGGGTAAGTAATTCCTAGTTAGAGCTTGTAACTATGTTTAGGATATAGTGTTAATCCATCAATAATACTACATAGCCTCTGTCCAAGTATTTAAAGGTAAACTACAAATGTCAAAGCCCGTTATCATATTATCAAGGGCATCCACTGTCTCTTTCTCCTACATGTCAAATAGCTTGAGAGCCTTGGGATAAAGTCAGGTAAGATTTGTTGCTGTGTGTGGCAAGAAAATAAACTAGCTTTGAGTAAGTCTGGTGATTTTCTGCTATAATTTCTGTTGAAGTAAAATGTAGCTCAGAGGATAGCAGCCTTTCTGTCCTGGCCCACCTATGAATTTAACTAAATGAAGCCTTAATCTGATGTATGAATGACACACATCTGCTGTAATGCATCATGTGCCTCTTGATCCGAGTATCTTAAGATGTCACTCACCATGTTCTTTTGTTTTTCTTTTCCTTCTTTTTCTTTTTTTTTTGTCTTCTGTTCATTTTATTCTGTCTTGGCCTTTTTAAAAAAAATGCTGTGCTATGGGGCCGGCAAGATGGTTCAGCAGTCTAAAGCACCTGCTTAGGAAAGCGTAGGCAACTACCGGGATCCTGGTTCAATCCCCGGTATCACATGCTGCACTAGCCCCACCCCAAGGGTGGGCTTAGCTGGCCATCATATAAAAGAAATAAAAATTTAAAAATATAAATAAGTAAGTAAGTAAGTAAATAAATAAATAAATGCTGTGCCTCAACACCCAAAGTGCTATGTAGTGAGTGCTCTATCAGTTAGCTGATTTTTCTTCTTTTGGTGGTGAGAAGATATTTTTGGTTATTCCATTTTGATTTGAGCAAGAATCATGGCTTCTTTCTCTGCATGAACTTACACCGAAGCTCAGTACACTGCTGGCAAGAAGACTGCTGGTGCTTGTGTGAGTGGGTGGAGTTATGCCACCAAATAGTCTTAAAAGACCAGATCCTTTCCTTTCTAAAATACTGCAGAAGTGGAAATTGGAGGAGTACCTAAAAAACCTTTTCTAATAATAAAGAGCAATGGAAGAAGCCAGTGTTCATTGTGCAGATGCATTACTCCAACAATAAATGACAAAGGAAATGTGATTCTGTGGAGCCAATGACCTTTCAGTAGAAGTGCACTTGGCTTGCACTGTAACATTTTCAACTCAGTAACCTGAGCTGTAAAGAATTCCTACAAACTAAAGTTTCTGTGTTCTAGGAATCAGTGATAACTTATAGTAAATGAACTGCTGCGTCCTTTTAAAACCTTGATTTTATTGTGAGTGTGCATTGTACACTCAGGGAGGAAGTGTGGTCAGACAGAAGTGTTCAGCTTGTGTGCAGCAGGGCGTGGTGCAAAGAATCTACTGGGCTGGGTGCAGACGGGCTTTGGCAGGCACCAGGTGAGTAGCCTGGTGTATGGGATCAGTACGGAGCTCGCATTGGTCAAGCCTTTGTCATCAGCAAAGTGAGGAGAGCATATAAAAGATTCTCTTAATCAAATTTTGGAATTGTTTTCCTTTTCCATCAAGGCTATATTTATGTAAAGTAGATACATTACTATTTTAGTCTGAGATTTTCGAGTGCATTTCTCAGTCCTAAACTCCCTCTACAAATGGCATCATTCTTCATCACTGGCAGAGCCTTAGGAGGTAGTCCTCTCCTACTGTCCTCAGTACAAGGTAATTGTTTAAAAAAAAAGAAGCTCTTGAGTATAGACCATGTACAACGGGCTCATTTTCTTCTTAAGGAATTGGCTAGTTTTCAGCCCCAGTTTTTATTTGGCCTTAAAAAACCTTTTGTTCTTTGAGTATAGGCAAACAAGCCTTTAAATCTGTTTTATTTGAATAAGACTGAAGTGTGAGGGGGAGATCAAAGATAAGTAATGCACCTCTGATTGGCTAAGCACGTCCACTGGGAATGTCTAAAGTGTCTTTCACTTTGAGACTATGCTCACCTGCCTGTCCCCCAGTAGGAATGCTGTTAACACAGCAAATGAACAAAGAATGATGCAAAACAGGCAGTAGGAATAATAGTTCAAAGACCATAGAGCTGTTATTTGTGGAGCTGCTAAAGGCCTCTGTTAAATCAAAATCAATTTGATATGGGAGCATCAGGGACATGATCGGGTGGACAGAAGAGAACACGAGTGTACAGAGGATTAGTTTTCAAATCTCCTGACATTTCTGCACAAAAGGATGATGAAGATTTATTCCCCATGAGCTATCATTTTATATTGGAAGGGTAGCTGATCCAGAATAAATAGGTTCATAAAGAGTATATTGAAATTTTGAGCATGTGAGAGCAAATATTGGTAAGCATAGCATCTAATAAATTTTGAAACCAGAAAGTGTTGTAACATTTTATCCTTCTTTAAAAAAAAATGCCAATACGTAGATAATTCAACTACCAAAACCTGCATATTATTATAAGACACATTGTTTCAGTCTGCTATAGGGATAAAAATCTTTTATTCTTATTGGAGCAATTTCTCTCCCTTTCTCTAATGAGAATATGGTATATAAAACTTGGGCTCCCCTGATGGGAAAAGGAGCGCAAAGCTATCTCAGAGCAGATGGCCTTCTGTTCGCAATACTATAAACCTTTTAGGATTGATCTTTTTTTCTTTTACTTTTTTTTTTTTTTTATCTATCTGAAGAGTAAATGTCTTTGAGACCCTAGAAACCCACTGTGCAGAGGGAACAGAAGATGCCTGGACTGAGTTCATAGCTGAATAGATGATGTAAAATAAAGGCAATGGGAAAATTCTGGAATTGTGTTTTTGTCATACTGGAAGAAAATAGGTTGATTTTCTTTTTTTTAAAGCACTGAGGGAGTAGGCCTTACAGTATCTACATTTTTGAGGCTTATTATGCATAAAGTTTTCTGCATGGTAATTAACACCTTTTTAGCAATTAGCAAATTATTTAGCAATTTAGGAATTTCAATGATTTCTTTATTCTTTTTTTGAGGATGTGATAGTTATTACTATATTTAAGGACAGAGAAAGACTGTAAAGGATCAGAAGATGGATTGTGACAATTATTCTAGAAATATTGTAGTCACATAAAATGCTGTACTATGTAAACTGTTTTATATGAAGATCTTCAGGTATTATAATTGTCTGAGAGAAATCCTCAAAATAGCTTAATATTTGTTTGTTTTTAAATCAGCCATGTATGAATTATCAATATTCCCAACCAAAATAAGCATGAATTTCATTTCTTAGATTTGTTAGCTTTGGCTTGAGCCAATTGCTTACAAAATGGTAACCAAAATATCAATCTAATTGGGTTGCAAATTCAATGAGATAATGCATGGAAAATGTTTGCTACATTGTCAGGTACATAAAAAGTATCAAATTGTAAAATAAACAAAACATTTAAATTATACTTAATATAATAGTTATTGGGTAAGGGTTTTTTTTGTTTGTTTGCTTTTTTGTCTTTTTGAGACAGGGTCTCGCTGTACAGTTCAGGCTGGCCTTGAGCTCAGTTTTGTAGCCCAGGCTGGTCTTGAACTCTCACCAATCCTCCTGCCTCAGCCTCCCAAGTGCTGGGATTACAGGCGTGCACCACCACGCCCGGCTTGGGTAAGTATTCATTTGATTTTTCAGGGATGTGCCCCCTATTTTATAAAATACCAAATTAGGACCAGATAACATGTTAGACTTAATGTCTGCATTGTTAAAGTCTATTAAAAAGGAGAGGAAGTATAGGGAATTTAAAAAGAGAAAATTAAGATGCATTATGTACATGCTTTAGCTTCTAACAACAATTGTAATCATTATGAGTTGCAAATATACTAATAAAAAAGTCTACAGTTGTGCTTATTTTTGAATGTCTACTATACACTCACTAGTATGTTAAACATAAAGAATACAAGTTGCAGGGTTTTGTTCCATACTATCAACACGGTAATTTGGCTGGCAAACAAAGCACAGACAGTAATAAAATGAATGATGAATACTATCAGAATGATGTTAATTTTGAGTGGAGGGAGATCTATGAATAGCAGTCAGAAGAGGATTCCTGGGAGTCATGGTTTTTCATCTGAGCCTTGAAAAATCAAGACTTTGTGAACAGAATGACCATAGGTGTGCATATTACACAAGTACATGCACTTATTGGCCTAATATTGGCCATGTAGTAACTATTAGCCAGAGTAGAATGGAGGGTGTGGGACACAGGTCAAGGTGAAGGTGGAGGGTACACTCTTGCCATGGTCCTTCAGGGTGGGTTACACACGAGTTATGAGATTGCACAGACCTATGTAATATTTTCAGCTTCTATGTGTTATCTTTGAAGTGAAGGGAAGGTCTGTCTTTTTCTATGTCGTGTTCCTTTAAGTGGATGGTCTGTTGCTGCCATTTCACAGAATAATCAGATGATTTGGAGAGTAGACTGGTGGAACTTGTTAAATCAAAAATAATGTGACTTTGACCCAGGTATTTCAGTTGTAGAGGAGAGAGCTCTGTGTTAGTCAGCTTTCTGTTCTTGTGAGAAAATGCCAGAGAGTCATCAACTAGAAGGAAGAAAGGTTTATTGTGACTTCTGGTTCTAAAGATTTCAGTCCGTAGTCACTTGGCCACATTGTTTCTGGGTCTGCCATTTGGTAAGAGTGTTTTGGTGGAGAAGGTATGATAGAGCAAAGCTTATGGGCATAGGAAGCAGGGGTGGCATCAGAGCCCACCAGTACCCTTCAAGGGCATGCCTCTAGTAACCTACTCTCTCTGCCTCTCAACATTCCCACTACCTTCCAGTAACACCCCAGGCTGGGGGGCAAGCTTTCACTTATGAGCCTCAGAGGAATATTCTAGATCCAAGCTACTATATAACCTTGTGCCCCTGGACTCTAGTCCACCTCACAGTGCAAAATATTTTCAGTCTATCACCAAGAGTCTCTGTGGACTTAAAGTTCCAGCATTGTTCAAAAGTTCAAGTCTAAAGTCTTCTGTCAGACAATACAAACTTTATCTATGAGCCACTGTAGAAATCAAAGTAAGTTACACAGTTGCTGTGTACTATAATGCAGGATAAACATTCTCATTCTAAAAGGGAAGGATATGAGAATACCAAGAAAGTATTAGATTAAAGCAAGCCAGAAATCCAGTAGAGTAAACTTTAAATCTGCATCTCCATTTCTTGGATTTGGGGCATGTGGTACTATGAGAGAAACTCCCAAGAGATGGGACACAAGCTGTGCCTCTGTGACCTTCCTGGCTGTAGGACACATGGCCACTCTTTTGAGCTGGCTGTTCTTGTCTATAGCTTTGTTCAGTAGACATTCTATATTTCTGGCATGCTAAGTTCCTGGAGTCTCCATTGCAGCTATGGCTTTAGTGTCACACAGCAGTTTTCTGGGGCTGCCTGCATATCTCTAATCCTACCATACCTTGCCCCCATATCCCAGGCCTTCATTTGATATCTGGGTAGAAGCTTTCATGACCTTGAAATGCTCCCATTCTGATAGCCAGCGAAATCTGCATTATGTGAATGAGCCCAGCAGTAGCCCAGCTGCAGAGGCCTTTGAGTTCCAGCAGGGACAGCAAGGCACATGACATGAATCCTAGGGGATTGATTTTGTATGCAGTCCTGTATGAAATGGCATTCTAAGAGCTCTCTTCTCTAAGAAAAGGTTTAAAGTTTTAAACCTTTAAAGGGTGGCATTGCTGAGATGCCCACAGGACATGTTTTCTATTGTCCAGGTGAAAAATGCTTGATCTCGCTTTAATGGCACTAATCTCTTCAGTACCATACCCTCTCTCTTGGGCTCAAACTTTATACACACTTCTTTTCTGGCTAAAGTGCAAGTTTTTCAGCTCTTCCCACTCTGCTTTTTGCTGCTGCGTATCACTGTAGACCTGGCTAAAAGCACCCATCAGTACCCATGAAACTCCCTAAATGTTGTGTTGTCCCCAAATTTCCTGTCAGAATAATTATTCCATCACTTTTTTTTTTTTTTTTTTTTTGGTGGGACCAGGGTTCGAACTCACGACCTTGCACTTGCCCAGCAGGCACTTGTGCCTCGGAGCTATCTCCCCAGCCCCTCCATCACTTTTAAACTCAATTTTGCACCACCTTTCAAGTTGGACAGCAGTATGGACAAAATGTAGGCAGAGTTTCCTGCCAGAACAACACGTGTGGCCTCTAGCCCCTTTATCAACAGAAGCTGCCTTTACATCTGAAACTTCATCTGTATGATCTTTACTGTCAGTGTTGGTAGCAGCATTCTGATCTTCTAATTTCTTAAATAGAATTACCCTTTAGGCACCAGTTAAAGAGTTCTAAGCTTTTTTTTGCCCAAATCTCTAAACTTTCCCAAATTCTTCCCATTAAACACTTTGAGGCCTGCTGAATCATCTGGTAGACAGTTGATCCTAAACTTCTCAGTACTAATCTTCCGTGCTAATAATATTTCTATGGCTGTAACAAAATACCTGAGAGAAATCGGCTTAAAGGAGGAAAGGTTTATTCTGACTTACAGTTTCAGTCCATGTTACTTGGTTCCACTTCTAAGCTTATGGGAAAGCAGAATCCTGTTGTGGAACGGCTGTGTTAGAGCAAAGCTGCTCATTTTCTGGTGACCAGAAAGCAGAGAGGGCTGCGGTCAGGGTGCCTGTGTACCCTCCCAGGGCATGCCCCCAATGGCCTGCTTTCTCTGACCAGGCTGCACTTCCCATTTCCAGCACTCTCAGTAGTGCCATCAGTGGGGACTAGAGCATGTGACCTTGGAGCAGCATTCTGGATACCAACTATGACAGTTCATACGAGGACATGCATATTGATGTCCCTTGAAGCTTTATTACATAAAGAAGCGGGGAGAATTGTGAGTGTGGACTGCTGAAAGTTGGAGCAATTAGATGTCACAATGATTTTGAGAACAACTGAAGCAACAGTGATGTTATGGTCTGTGTCTAGATGACCCTCAACGCTTCATGAAGTCATAGGGCTTTTCAGAGGTGCTCCATCTAGTGTGTGTCATTAGTAAATCAGTCCACTGAATGGTTTGGCATAGATCTGGCTAAGTGTAAGGGTGTGAGTGCTATCCCCACTGTAGAGCAGGTAGCCTGCATAAATATAAGCGACACGAAGAGTTTTATTTTGCTGCCTTATTGCATTTGTTATCTTGTGGGTGCCTTGAACTGTGCTCTGTCATGGTCTTCTGTTGAGACACCCTGCCTTGGTGCCAGGCAATTGTGGGCTGAAACCTCTAAAAACTGTGAGCCAAATAAGCCATCCTTCCTTTAACCTAGAGTGTTAGGTATTTTGTCTCAGCACTGAGAAAAGAAACCAAGACAAGCCAGAAGGACATGGATTTACAATAATGCAGACAGTGCCTACAATGAATTCATCTGTAGAATATGTTTAAAAACCAGTTCTGTCGACTCTTATTTGTAATATTAGTTAAAGACACAGAGATACTATGCAGCATATAATCATTCACAGGAAAGTATACAAGGAAGCAAATATGCACGAGACACAGTAGAAAATCAGCTCAAGGACAGGAGGTGAGGGCATGGGATGGACTAGTAGACACATGAATGTATGAACTGATGAATTGGTGACAGACAAGCTTTGGAGAGAGGCATGCAGTGTACCCCATTCTCTCTTCTATGCCTGGATCTCCTCCAGAGAAAGTAAGTGGACACATGATAGAAGGGAAGTCTGTATGCTTCAGTTGTGGACAAGGTTGCCCTTCGGAGAAATCCTTCTGCTAGGACAACCACCACTTGAGCAGTACTAGCCTGTGCCCGGTGTGGCCTCAAGTGCTCCACATATACCTGAGCTCCTTTCATCCTGGTGGTAGGTTTGCAGTGCTCCATGGGCACTGCCACCTGGCAGGTGAGGAACAGAAACACAGTGAAGTTGGAATAATCTGCAGAAGAGGGCACAGCTGGTAAATAGGACCCACCCCCAATCTGTCTGCCTCTGAAAAGTTGTAGCCGTCTTGCTGTGCTGCCTCCTGATGAACATAACTAGCGTGGCAAGGAGAGGGGCTGACACTTCACACAGATGGTGCCACTGACATACACCTCGCAGTCACCACTGTTTCCTTTCTGTGGAGTATGACAGGTCTTCCCCCATCATGTGTCGTGTGCATACAACTCTGCATTGGAAGATGATATAGTTTCATGAGGACACAGCTAAGTGAATTTCCACAAACTGAACAACCTGATGCTGTCAGCATGTGGTTCAAGAAATAGAATATGATAGCCCCTGACCAAATCTGAGGAAAACCAAAAAAATCTTTCAATTTTTCTGGACACTAAATTAAGGTGTTAGGAAACAGTATCATGAGAAGCCTAAATATTTAAAAGTGAACAACAGAAGTGTAAAACAGCAAAATTGCTACAGGTATCAAGCATGAGGAACAACTTTTATCTCCTTATTGAATTTTTTTTTTAACCTCAGTTGCCTCTTTTATGACTGGCCGAGAGGCACAGACGGCTTGTGAAGAAAAGCAAAAAAGGCTGTCAATGAATTTAAAGGCCACCTCCTGTTATCAAAAGGTAAAACAGTTTGAGCTGCAAGCATTAGGTATAAACCTACGGATAAATAGCCCATGATCGGATCATAAGGAAAGTATTTGAATGGGAAGATAAATGCTGTTTTCATCTCCTCTCTGCTCATTCTTTAACTCTGGGATAGGTTTTTTTTTTTTTTTCAGTGTTCAATTTCAGTTCCCGTGGGCCACATTTGCCAGTTTATAGGACAAAGCTATGACAGCAGGTGCTACACCAAAGGAGACTACCTTCCCACATCCCAAATTGTCAATTTCCTTGTCTTTCTATCCAGAAAGCATATCCTATTACACCCTGAATGCTGTACTCTTGTCTTGCTTACTTTTCTCATGTTGCTGAGTCAAAATATCTGGCACCCAACATTAAGGAAGAAAAGATTTATTTAGCTCACAGTTTGTGGAGGTTTCAGTCCATGCTGGGCTGGCTCCAAGGCAGAGTGGCACATGGAAGGGGGCAGAAAACAGAGAAGCAGCAAGAACCATGCTTTTGTATGTAGGCTTCCTGGCCCAGTGTGGGGGTAGCACTGACACCCATAATCCTTGCACTTGACCCTGCGGCAATCATAAACTCTCAAAGCCCACCCTGTGACTGCATGAGCTTTGTGGGAGGACATGCAGACACAAACAGAACAACTTGTATGATATTCTATCTGCCTAGCAAACCTGCACATGGTTCACAGGCTTCTGGCAAGGCAAAGCAATGAAGTCCCATGGCTTGCAGGAGCATCTGGAGCTAGCTAATGAAGCAGAAAGCGGGATCTAGAACAGTGTAGGTGGTCTTGGTCCTCACACATAATGCCATGTTCCTTGCTACCTCTGTCTAGATCTAGGTAGGCTGAGCCTTCTTCCTAGACGTGTCCTACATGGGTCGGGGTCCAAAGGGGCCAAACAGAAGATAGCACTGTACTTTTTTTTTTTTTACTGGAATAGAACTCAGGACCTTGTAGTCACCAAACAGTTGCTGTGCTGCTGAGCTGTCTCCTTCCTGTGTCCTCTTCGTTACCTCAAGCAATAATCATATTCTTTTTATAAGTACCAGAGAAATCCTTTGGCCTACAATTAAAAACATGCTAAGGGCACAGACAATTCCCAGAAAAGCAAATATTAAATAAATGGTTTTTATACACAGGAAAATTTTCTCTATTCTAAGAGTAGTGCTTTCCTAAGAGAAGTGCAAATTAAAAACTGTGCTGAGGTGTTTTCTTTTTCTTTTCTTTCAGGTTGGCAAGACTCTTAAAAGTATGATAGTATTTCCTGGGGAGATAGCTTTTTAGCTATATTTCTAGTGGGAATGTATGTTGGTAGAACTTTTACAGAGGAAAATTGGCAGTACTACTATACATGCATTACCTTTGAAACCACCAGTATCCTTTTGGGGGAGTATAAACTTCAGGTACACCAGTGTACCTGTGACATGAACCAAGAAAGACTTTTCATTACTCCATAAATTTTCATAGTAAAAGTACTGCATTATCTCACACATCATTTAGTAGTTAACTGAGTAAACAGGCTATATTTTAGTCATGCTGTGGAATACCATACAGCTGTACAAAAGGATGAGATCACTTTAATATGGAAGGCTCTTGTCAACAAAGGGAAAAGTCAAAAGTCTGTACATAGTGGGATCAATGTGGCTTTTTTCTGTAATAGTAGAAAGATACATTTATGTAATAAAGTACTGTGTATTGCTCAGAAGTTCTGGCCATGTTTACATTGGAAGCAAGAACATCAGTTCTCTCTAGAAGAGTGTTATGGAAACTAGATGTATGGGAGATACAAACAGAAGAAACTTGAACAAAAAACTAATGCTTCCTTATACCCTATGGCCATGTTAATGTATTACTCATTTAAGATCAAAAAATCGATTTATTTGATACAGGGTCTTGCCGCATAGTTAAGCTTGTAGTGATGCTCCTATCTTAGTCTCCCCAGCAGGGGGATTACAGGCATGTGCCCCATGCCCAGTTTTCAGTGGCCTGCACAGTGTGCCATATTGGGAATCGAACTCCAGACCTTGAGTTTGCCAGGCAGGTGCTTAGACTAGCAAGCTATCTCCTCAGCCCTCATTTAAGATTTTTAAAAAGTAAATCTTCTTAAAAAAAAAAAAAAGTAAATCTTCTTATGTGTAGTTCAGTTCTACAATGTGATATTTGTAGCGTTATGTTGTAGGAAAACAAATTAACATATCTATCATCTTTTATTAATTTTTAAAATATATATGTATATATTCTCAGTGATTTCCTAAGCCTCCCATTCTGACTTCTATGGGATCATGCTGCATTCTTGGGTCCCCTTAGCAATGGATGTTTGAGCACATTGAACACTGAGTTTCTTGACATAGAAAGCAGGGTACTCCAGGGCAAGAAGCAGAAAGAATCTTGGGGCTCATGTTGTTACCTTTCTCAGCCTCGCAACTGCCTGCTTAGACACGTACTAGTATTTTTAGGGAAAACAGATTCTAGTTATTTTTCCTGATGCTATATATGAGATAGAACATAAGCACAATATTAAAACACTAAAAAAGAACAGATTAAAAACTACTTTCAAAACTGAGTTCTACTAGCATAGGGCATTTCTTTTGTGGCCAGGCTCTAGGATAAGCGCTAGGGTTTTGGTGTTTAGATGTGATGGTGGGGATAGCAGGCTGTCTTTTCAAGAATTATTTCCTAGTTTTTTTTTACACTGTGTGTGTGTGTGTGTGTGTGTGTGTGTGTGTGTGTGTGTGTGTGTGTGAAGTATACATTTATACAGAGAAGTACAGATATTTTTGTTTGGTACAGAAAAGTACAGTTATTTTTGTTTGGTATTATTTGGTATGACTTATATCTAGATGTATTCTCTTCCCCCAAAACTTCATATGGTCATAGGTGGGGCTTTTCCAGGTGTCTGAATATAGGGTATGGTGCTGTTGGGATTACAGGTGCCCCACCCTGGGTGTGAGTGTCACCTACCCTAAGGCATGTGGTGTGGGTAGAAACTAAAGGACAGAAATGAAGTGCCTGCTGTTGCTTGCCACTGGTCATGTGCTGCTGCTTTGCTGCTTCACTGCCTTCTGCACACCACGAATCTTTCTCCTCTCTGACACCCCTCTGCCATGCCCCCTGCCTTGGAGCCAGCTGACTATGAAACCTCTGCAGACAGTGAGAGCTTCAGTCAACCTTTACTCCTTTGACTTTAGGTGTCAGGTATTTTGTCTCAGCAGTGAGAAAAAGAACAAGACACTATGCCTAGATCTTAGACATTGGTCTTTCTTTCCAAAGAAGTACAGATGTGGGTAAATGTTCACAAACTGGCTGTATCCTTACAGCCTGCATGCAGATGAAAACCAGCACTTCTCAGAATGGTTTGTATTTCTATTTTTTTTTTTTTTTTGTCACAGTCTTTTATGATGTTGCTTATAGTTAGTGGGTACTATATAATGGTGCGATAGGAATAAATTCCAGTGTTCTACAGCACAGTGGGTGACCACAATTTATAATAATGCATTATGTATCTCATAAGGAACTCCAGGGGAAGAGTGAGTTCAGGGGCTCCCCCCCAAAGTGAGAATGTTTATAGCGATAGAAAGAAATTCTAATCCAATTTGGTACATTACATAGTGGCCCCTTGGTGCAAAAACACTTTCATTCATGAACAATTTGGTTAAGGAACAAAAGTATTCAGCAAAATATTGTTTTTGTTTGCAAACTCTATATCAGGTGATAAACAGGACTGTGGCCAACTTTCCTGCATAAACAGAAATGTGATCATCTTTTCCAAGTTGTTGAGCAAATTAAGTTTGTGACCTGAGGTACTGCTGTGTGTGTGTGTGTGTGTGTACATGTATGTGTATCACATTAGTCACACTGTACTTCATACATAGGTATAATTAGACATCATTCAATGCCCCCATCCTACTTTATTTCCCAATAAAATAATAGTTTTATGTCTTTTTCTTTTTAAGAAAAGACTGGGATTGATCTTCAACATATGAAAAAGTACAAAAAGATTACAGTCACTTTTTTATTTCAGTTTGGGGGATTTCTACTTAAGTCCATATGAAATGTGATCAGAACCACTGGGGAGGACAATGTCCTTAGTTTAGCCTGTCTCTTTCTCCTAATGTCTGTCTTTGTCTCTCTCTCAGTGTCTGTGTCTAT
Organism: Myocastor coypus; assembly: GCA_004027025.1. Taxonomy (NCBI): domain Eukaryota; kingdom Metazoa; phylum Chordata; class Mammalia; order Rodentia; family Myocastoridae; genus Myocastor; species Myocastor coypus. Next base: position 41,749 of record PVJA010012310.1, read on the forward strand.
CTCTGTCTATGTGTTCTACTCCCACACATGCATACCTGCTTTTTTTATTTTTTATGTAATTTTATTTTAAAGTGTAGAAACAAGAGCAAGAAAAATGAAAACAAGGACAGAAACAGGGTGACATATAACAATGAATACATTACAGATTTTCAAAGCAAGAATAGCTGATTAATAATGGTTGATATATTATCTGTTTTTATCTTCAAATCTGTTGCTCAGATGAACAGATATAGTTATGCAAGATTGGAGAATGGAAATATGATTGAATATTATCACATGGTTTCAAGAAATATGAAATTTTTGTTCATTTCTCCTGTTTTATTGTCTTTTTTAAGAAAAATTACTTTAAAGAGTATGGTAATAATTCATATGACATTAGAAATGATACACTTTTCGAAGACCAAGATGACAGGTATTTCAAGCATGGTTTTAGTATTACACATTGCTGTTCTCAATATAGTTGCTTGGTTCACAGATATCATAGAGAGTTAGTCAAGGTGAGAAGTCTACCCATTAATTGCTATTTTCAAATAACTGATGAAAATTCTTAGGACAATTGCCTTAGCCATCTTGTATATGTACATGTATGGTTTTGCTCCTACCTTATTTCCTATCTTTTGTTCTTTCTCTCTCTTCATTGTGTAATCTTTAAGTTGTGTTGCCTTCCATTTAACTGGTCTATTACACCTTTCAGTTTTTATTTCTTCTTTTGAGTACTTATATATTAGGGAGATAATACAGTATTTACACATGTGGATCTGGTTTATGTCACTTATGAGTATAGTCTCAAGTTGCATCCTCTTAGCTATGAAGGGTTTGAGTTTGTTTTATACCTGCTTTTTATAAAAGCTTGACATGCCCAACATTCTCAGAGGGTCTCCCATCTAAGTGCTAACCAGCCTCAGCCCTCCTTGGATTTGGAGATCAGATGGGAATAGGCATATTGAGGCTGCTATGATTGTGCCAGTGTTTGAGCTAGCAAAGATCAAGTGTATATAGGTCAGTTGTCACAGCCCAACCTCACCTGTGCTTAGGGGACCTCCACTCCCATTTAATAGGCCCAATGAAGTATGCTTATTGACTTTTCTCAGCATCATCAGATTTGTGCTTGCCAAAGACTTGTGTAACAGGAAATTTATGAAGATAAGATTAGCAATTTCTTCAGAGAAGCCATGTAGGAAATATTTTAAATTTACAGGGCAAAAGAAGGTGGAGTAGCATATCCACCATCTTACAGATTTATGAAGAACTACTGGAATAACCCTTTGGCTTCAAAGACATCTCAGTCCTCTGTGTCCCCATGTTCATGTATCCCTTTAGAGAAAACCAAGGCAGAACATGACCTGCAACTCTAACCAGATAGCTTGGTTATTTAAGCAGCCAAGCCTGGTCAAGTCTGATCTTGCTGCTGCAGATTCTGGTACGGTTTTCGTAAGGGTATTGTTTCTTACCAGTGCTTGAGAGGAGCTACCTGAACAGATCAGACACACTTGCCGAAGCTCAGAAGCCGGTGATGACCTTTTTTTTGTGACTGGTGTGTGTGTGTGTGCACATGTTTTGATACATGCTCCCTTCCAATTGCCTCATGTACATTTATATATTTCCTGCCTGAAACCTACATATTTCCTTGTTGGTATTCTGGTATGGATTTTTTGAACTTGTGGAATTTGGAAATGGATGAATTTGATCAATTTTTGGTTAAACCTGGAACAGCATGTATTTCAGTGTGCCCTGTATCCTGTCTTCTCTTTTCTTTCTGGGAGTCCCTAGAAACTTGAGGTAGCAGCTTGATGTTGTCCTACAGATGTTAGATACTTGTTTTTGTCTTAGATTTCCTTTTTACCTTTTTTCTGTTGGTGGTTTCAGATAATTTGTAATGTTTTCACTCAAACTTAACTGTCTTCAGCGCTTTTTTCTGACAGTGAATGAGAACATTCCATTCTGATATTTTTTGATCTAGCTTCTCTGTCTTTTGCTTGATTTGTGCTTCTGTGTTTCTGCCAGAATTTCTTGTCTTCATTCATTTTGCCATACATTTGCTACTGTATACCTCAGTGCAGTTATGTTTTTAGTCTTTATCTGATAAAACCAAAATTTTGTCTATTTCTATATCTACTTGTGTTGTCTTTTTTTTTTTTTTTTTCTGGGACTGGAGTTCAAACTCAAAACCTTGCACTTGCCAGGTAGGCACTTGTGCCTCAGAGCTATCTCCCCAGCCCCCAATAAAGGAGTACCAGTCCCAACGAGCTCCTATTTCTTTTATTAAAGGAGTTCACAATACCAACGCCTAGCTCCAACAGAGAGCAGAATGACGTAGCACCTCTTCCCAAATGTCATGACACAGAAGAGACACACCCTTTTCTATAGCTATGTATTATTTCATCCCAGTTTACAATCTTCATTGACTCAAATGTTTGGTACCTACTGGGAAATTTAAGATACAAGAAGCAAAATCCCAACATCCAAGGATTTCTACCTAGACTGGATGTTTGTTACACAGCACCATTTCTCTCACTTTAAAACAATTCAAAGCAAGCTGGAGAAGCTACAAAATCATACTTAGAAGAGAAAAAAATCATAAAAAATGCCAAGGAAATAAGCTTGTAATCAACATTTGGGAGGCTGAGGCAGGAGGGTCACAATGTGTTCAGGCCAGCCTGAGCTAACTGGTGATACCCTGTCTCAAAAAAAAAAAAAAAAAAAAATATGCAAAAGGTATGAGAATAAGTCTACCTAAGAAAACAAATGATAGTGGTAAGCTTGGCTAAGGAGAGAGGAGCCCCCGCAGCTGCTCTAAACCCTGGCAGAGGGGCAAGAAAAAAAAAAGGATTCTCTCTTCAACAGGACCAGGAGGATTGATCCACGCTTGTGACATGTGTTTCATTTCTAGCTTTTCTTCTTTGTTCATGTGGTAAGCAACTGTTTCTTATGATTGTTTACATCCCAAATGGAAGTCTCAGGAAGAGGAAATTTGCCAATAAAGAAAAGAGAACAAAGATCACACTTGGCCTCTGATAAATAGGAGACACAGCTCTAGTGTTTCACTACTTTTATAAACACATGGTTTGTACTGTCTGTATTAATGGCATTTATCTTTCACATGAACTGTAGGTATATAAAAATACATGTGTTTTTATATTTGTTTCTTTCTTCAGGGATTCGATCACTGTCATACACCAGGGATTCATTCCTGTAACTCTTGTTTTCAGTCCTCCTTTGGATATGTTGCTATGATCTTGTAAGGTTGTACACAGGGCACTCTACTGAGTCACAGTGTAGCCGCCTATCTCTTTCATCACAGTACAGTTCGAGACTGTAATTCAAAGTTAGTAAGTGTAATAGTTGGTATATAATGCAGCAACAATTTCATCTCTGTTTTCACTGTGGCTATCCTAGGATTGTACTAAAAGTAGGTCTGAGCTTGTATTTCTCCATTTGAATTCTGCCTGAGTGCCTGAGTGATGGTCTTGCTCCCCTCACTGATCCTCCATGTCCCGATAGACTTGGGGCACATGGCAGATTATGCCCTTGCTCTTCACAGATGCGATCCTCATGTTTCCAGCAGTGCTGGGGAGATTGCGAGGTGGGTCAGTCCCCTAGCCTATACGCATTGGATGGTTTTTAAACTTACGTGAACAGAGAAGCTTCTGTGAAGGAAATTTAAATTCTTCTTGTCAAACACCCATTGGGGCAATATGCTAAGTGAAACCTGTTACTCTTTATTTTGGGGAATATGAGACTTCCAGTTTGGGTTATTACTCCACACTTCTGGAGAACATTCAGTAGCTTCTCATAAGGGCCCCGGAAGCTTGCATCTTTAGGAAGGAAGCCTTTTCTAACCACGAAGCCTGTCTACTTACAACGTTATTACTTTAGGTTTCCTATTTAGTAACATTTCATGTTATAATGCTCTGCACTGTAGGATTGTACTCGTCTCAGGTGCCTAACTTGTCCAAGGACTGCTCTGATTTCCTGGTCCAGGGCAATAAGCTGGGTCAGCTGTCATATCTCTCCAAATGAAAAAAGACAGCCAGCTGCCTAGGCTGCAATTGGAAGGAAAGGTCAATCAATACCTTACCTTTCCTTCCATGCGTTCTTTGACTGCCAGCTGAGTTGTGCCTCCTCGCTAGTGGTGGTAATCTCTCCTGCTAAATTTTATTTTAACCTTGCAAATAGGTTAAAGGAAGGGCTGGCTAATAATGTCTTTTCTCATATGCCTCTGAGCATATTGTTGGCTGGAATCTTGTTGCCTCCTCTTCCAGCTCCAACTCCTGCACAGTCCTGCTTTGATGGTGTATTCTGCAAGTAGCTGGTTTTATTTACTGTGGGAATTTCTCCTAGAGCTCTGTCATGCTCCTGCACAGACAGAATGCAAACATTTTTGTGATTCTGACAGTAGCTGGGATCTATGTGGAATTGGGGGTTTTCAAAACATTTCTCAGTCAATATGTTTACTCTACTTCACCAGCCATGCAGTGTGATATGGTACATCACCAATACTTAAAATAGACTGCAACAGGAGGTCAGAATGGAGCATAGATTTTCTAACACAGCATGTTAGATGAAATGATTTTGTGTACTTTGAAGTGGAAAATTCAATCAGAATTTTCCACACTTTAGTTAAAGCAACACTTTTATTTATTGATGAAAGGTAGACAGAAAAATACAGAATGCAGAGTCAAAAAAATATTCTAGCATATTGTTCCTGGTCAGAGCAAGAAATACTCTTTCTCTTGTAATTTAATGAAAGCTACATGAGATTGAAAGAATCTGCTTAAAATATAGAGCTACAGAATACGTGAAACATATGCCAATATATTTAGCATATGTGTGAATAAAAATGGAATCTGGCTATTAAAGAATTTTGTTTTTCATCTGGAGGTGGACTTCATGCTTGATAAATGGCAATTACGATTGGCTAACTTATCCATTGTGGGTTAGCTTTAAAGTAGCGCAGCTCATTTGGAAAGCACCTGAGTGTGTCACTAATATAAGAATGGAATAGATTCTCTAAGCTTTCATCGAAGTAGGCTTAGAGTATTTAAATTTATGCCTACTTTTTAAAAAAATCTGTCCTTCGGTGCTCTGAAAATATATCAGCATAACTACTCAATATGTATGGTAGATGAATACTTTACACTTTCAAATTTCAAGACCTTAGGTTCAATGTCAGGTTTGTGCATGTATATTTGAGAAGAATAATCTAATATTAGAGAGCTCACTGTGTGACAGTTAGCTTTCCAGAGGCTTTATATGTATTATTTTGTTTAATTTATATGTATTATTTTGTTTAATCACCATAACAGTACTATTGAGTTTCTATGATCTGCCACTGCTGGGGAGGGAAGAAAGCCACATGGCCACAGGCAGAAGATCGAGTGAGTGCCCCATTCCTTGTGGCATGCAGACTCCCAAGCCAGTCTCTGGGCAGCTGCCTGGACCCTTCTCAGAGGCATTCCCACCTCAGGGTAGTCACCCTAAGAATGGCTAGGACAGCAACTTAATTAACTAATTAGCATGTGAGTCTCAGCATGTAGGACTTATAGCTTAATGAATTAATTTATTAATTTTGCGGAACCAGGGTTTAAACTCACCAACTTACACTTGGCCAGGCAGGCACTTGTTCCATGGTGCTACCTCCTTGTCCCAGAACTTAAACATTTATTTTATTTTATTTATTTAATTTTATTTTATTCTTGTTTCAGAACTTTTGTTTGTTAGTTTATTTATTTTTATGGTCTGCTCAGCCTGCCCTCAGGGCAGGGTTGGTGCAGCATGTGGTGCCAGGGATTGAACCGCGGTCCCTGCAGCTGCCCAAGCTTTCCTAAGCAGGCGCTTTAGACCACTGAGCCATCCTGCTGGGCCCCAGGACTTGAACATTTATATGCTTCCCTTAACAGACCTATTTCTTCAAGTGTAGCTGTTTTTATTTTCTGGTGAATATTTTGATCAACTCAGTGTCATTCATTTTTCTTTATTTAAAATAGTGTTAAAATGATAGAACCATTTAAAAGCATTGGTGAAGATTCATTGCTTTATTTAGTGTGGCATTGAATGTCAGTTGAAGATGCCTGGAACTTTGTGTTGTTCAGAATTCTCTGGCACTAAACTTGATTTTCTCTCTTTGGTAATATTTTTTTAAAATTATTTTATTTTTTATGTTATGGCTGTCTCAGCCTGCTCTCGGGGAGGGGCTGGCATAGCATGTGGTGCTGGGGATGGAACCACAGTCCTTGTGGTTGCCTAAGCTTGCTTAAAGAGATGCTTTAGACCACTGAGCCATCTCAACAGCCCTCTCTTTGGTAATATTTTTAATACAGTAGCATCATCAGTTTTTATCATTGCTCTGTGTTTTTACTTTTATTCTATATAAAGCAAATATGAAATCAACCATCAAGTTCAGATTTCCAAGGTAATCCAGTGGAATTCCACATAAAAACCTTTATTTCCTGTGAAACTCATATGTAGTATACTCAATATCTTTTAAAGGAATAACATAGGTAATAAGTATAATTAAGACCAAAATAAAAAATACAAACTCATCCCTCCACTGCCATATTTACATGTGACCAGGGCAGGAGCTTTCTGCTTGGAAGTCCCTTTCCTCTTGGAGGTTTCTTTCCTGTTTGGAAGTTCCTTTATGTTTTCATCCACAAAAATGAGAGGCTACCTTATGAAAATTGTCTTAGGTCTCAAATTTAAATGCCTGCCCCAGTTGTCATCCTTGTGAGCCACAGACATCGCAAGCGATCATTTTGACTTTGAAGCAAGGATTTTGTCTTTTCAGTCAGAACAGGATTCTGTCTTTGGGAAGAACCAATTATAAAGCCCCAAAGCCTTTTATTGCTTTTGATGCTTAAAAAAAAAAAAAAAGCAAGACCTCCCTGCACTGAAATATTTTCTGCTAATTAACTGTCACAACTGTGATGCCATTAAGCTTAGACTCTCTCTGGTTAACTTCAAAGTCATTAACTCACACTCAGCCCTCCCAAATATATTTTGGAAAAAAGAAACAAATCGACAGATCTGTAATCAATGTTGCTGAGCCTTTTATTTCTCAGAGAATCCAGTCCTAATTTAAGGAAAATTTAGTTGTGGGCATTTTCTCCTGTTCTTTGAGCAACACATACTGGTTCTCATGGTACCAAGCTTGTCTTGATATGTGGTATGCATTTCAGTATGCTGTGACCAAAGTGACTCCAAAGTTCAGTATGAAGGACTTATAAAAAATATCAATTAGGAATGTGTGTAGTTGCCAAAAACCAGAAAACTTAACATATAGCAGTTTTTATAAATAGGGGTTTGGTTTTCTCATATAAAAACAGTTTGGGAGCTGGCAAGATAGCTCAGTGGGGTAAAGCACCTGCTTAGGCAAGTTTAGGCAAGGTCACAAGGACTGCAGTTTTATTCTTGGCATCACATGCCATGCCAGCTCTACCCTCAGGGTGGGCTGAGCTGGCCACACACACACACACACACACACACTACCAACAACAATAACAACAACAACAACAAATATTTGTTCACAGAAAATTCTGGGCTGGTACAGTATTGTCTTACTGTCCTTACTTTGTTGTCTGTAACCTTGGGCAAAGCATGATATAGTCTTTCTTTTTAGAAAATTAACAACCGGGGCCCAGCGGGATGGCTCAGTGGTCTAAGGCGCCTGCTTGGGAAAGCTTGGGCGGCTTCAGGCTCCGCAGTTAGATCCCCAGCACCACCACATGCTACGCCAGCCCTGACCTCGGGGTGGGCTGAGCCAGCCATGAAAATGAGTGAATAGACAAACAAAGGTTCTGAAACAAACAAACAAAATAAATAAATAAATAAATAAATAATTCTTTAAAAAAAAGAAAATTAACAACGGCTATTTTTATTTTTTTATTTTTATTTTTATTATATTATTATTATTATTGTTGTTTTCGTTTTGTTTTTTGTTTTGCGGGACCAGGGTTCAAACTCATGATCTTGCACTTGCCAGGTAGGCACTTGTGCCACGGAGCTATCTCCCCAGCCCCTAACAATGGCTATTATATTGTATATTACTATCTTAAAGTTAGTTGCTCAGATTACCAGATATAGGCATGTAAGATTGAGCAAACAACATAAGCACTAACTATACATATTACTTCCTTCTTTTCTGCTTTCCTCCATGCCAGTTGTTCTTTCCTTGAAACTGAAAGAGTAAATAACAACCAAAAGGTACAATAGATATTGTGTGAAAAGGGTATAACTTGCTCCTAAGACTCAGTTTCTCTATTTGAAAAAAAAAAAAAAAAAAAAGGTAATTTTTTCTAAACCTGACACTACTATGAAGGCCTGCATGAGAAAATGTTTAGTGTCTGGCATTTGGAGAACAATTTTTTTATCCTTGTAGTAGTGGCTGCAGTTTTTATAGGAGTGACAGGGTATAAGGTGTGAAATAGGAGGTAAGGTATCCTTCCTTAATCTGTGTTGTTCATTCGTGAAGTTCTCCATTCCAGAATTCTGCCAGCTGATGTTATTTAAAATAGCATATTGGAGAAGATATTTTTAACTATGCCAAATATTGTACCCTTAAACAAGTGAGACCTATTACTTACTAAGTAAAATATATCCTCTGCAGTCCAATTGTTTATTTTATTCTCTTACCTCCTCAATAAATGTCAGCACCATTAGTGCCTTAAGTTCACAATATTGATTATTTGAATATGTGTGTCATTAATCTTGCATCACTTTCATCCATTTTACATGTGCATTTTAAGTGTAGTCTTTTGCATTTAGATAGGCAGGAATGATCAGAAGAAAGTCCACTTGTCAGGATTAGCTTTCTACAAGAGCTCCCTTGAGCTGATTTGCCAGTAAATTTCTAAACTAAAATAGGCTTACTGAATAGTGACTGCTAGAAAAACGGTGAGGCATCCTTAGTAAATAAAATGATTCATCTCAGCAGAGTAAATTCACTGTCACCCATCAGAGAGCCCCACCCATTTGTGTTACCTGGGTCTACAAAAAAAAAAAAAAAAAAAAGAAAAAGATTTTTTTCTTTTTCTATTAAGGTTGCCTGTAATTTTAATGAAACTTTTGAATTATCTGATTTTTAAAAATCGGTTCATAAAAGCATACTGATTCTTTGAATTAGAGACAGTTGAAATGTTGTTTACAGGCATCTGAGTCTCTTTTGATGAGCCTTGGAAACCATGTCAAGAAATCACATCCTAAATCTGTGTTAAGATACACATTTGCAAAAATGATCCCAGTACTGAATGAATGTTTCTTGGGCAGCGATTTGAGTGTGGAATGTAAGGGAATCAAAAGGTAAAAGTCAAACTCTGCTAAATGGCATTTCCCCCACAATGGCTTAGATTTTACTACCTGTCATTGATATTCACTTCTTTCCCAGGGTATTTTCCTAGGTAATGAGAAGACCCTAAAATCAAATAAAGCTTTTGAACACTAAGCTATTTGCCACCCTCCTCTTCAAGAATCTTATAGATTTCTCAAGATTCTAAGAGGGATCTCATATCCACTATATTAACTAGCTTTTTAGAAGCTTATGAACATTGTAGCTTTTATTGATCCTAGGGAATTGGAACTAACAATAGGCAATAAAAGTCAATGGTAACTTTCTTCCCACATAGGCATGTGCAGATCAATATTTTGAATTTAGTGTAATTTGCTGGTAATAGATGGAAAAACTGAAAGAATTGTGGAGCCTTGTGGGGCACAGCTGTGCATGTTGCCTTCTTGGCTGCGCTCATGGTGGGTCATAGGGGTTCTCCAGGAACAAGAAACATAGTTAAAAGGCAGGGCTGATATGTTGATGTATCCAGAGTCTATATAAGTCTTTGCTGAGAAAAAAACAGAAAGTCACAAAATTTGTTCATGATGATCTTAGGTTAATAGAGACCCCAAAGGAGCTCTGAGTTTACGTTGCCTTCGGGGCAATTATGTTTTAAATGTCTAGCATTGGTGTTGATCTCCTGCTGCTAATGAAATTTGCCTACTGATTTAATAGAAGTGTGTGTGTGTGTGTGTGTGTGTGTGTGTGAGTGAGTGTGAGTGAGTGATTTTAGTGGAACTCTTTCTACTTTGAATCTTCAAATTGTTTCCACAGAACCATGGCCAGAGTGTCTCCTGAAGGAGGGGCAGGGGGGACAGGAGCCAGACAACGCCTGCTCACTAATTTAACCTCCATGCTTTCCCTCTCCCAGCTCTTCACTTGTGCCATGTGTGTCTTAATTAATTAAAGTACTGCATTTAATGGGAATAGCTAATGTCTAAGGTGCTGTTTAGGAGCTGTGCTCAGTGCATGGTGTGGGTTCTCATTAATCGTCCTGGTACCCTGTGAGACAAGCTGTCTTATCCTCATTTCATGATTCAGGGAATTGAGTCTTAGGAAAGGCAAGGCAACTTCTCAAGGACAGTCTCTGGTCCTGTTCTGGATTAGAATGTCACTAAGTTACCATTATGAAATGTACAGTTGGCTTTACTAGGGATTTCTTTCACCTTTATGCTCAGTCAATCTATTATGTATTTTCTATTTTAAGTTTTTATATTGTGAAAGACCAGCTCCTCTAACATCATCAAACTAGTTTTCTTAATTTCAAAAAGACACAGAAAGTTTTGCTTGAAAGACTCCTCTTTCGTTGTTTTAAGAATAAAGTAAAGGGGCTGGGGAGATAGCTCTGAGGCACAAGTGCCTGCTGGGCAAGTGCAAGGTCGTGAGTTCGA